>MU223762.1:1893665-1917727 GCA_018584345.1 Thuja plicata
TCATCAACCCAATACACATTATCACATCTGATTTTGTCAGTCAAGTTAATCAATCCTTTACCTTTGATAAGACATGGTGCATCATTACCAAATTTTACATATCCTCCTTTGCATTGGTTTAGGGTTTAAAACTTATCTTTGTCACCAGTCATATGATGGGAACAACCACTGTCAATGGTCCAATAATCACTTTTACTCATATAAGAGATTAATGCAGTTTTCTCATCATCATTAGAATCTTCTTTCATTGCAACATAAACAACTTCTATATCATTGTCATTAGAATTTTTAGTATCATTGTCAAAAGTTTCTTCAGCAATATATCAAGATTTCTTACCTTTGTCTTTGTAGTCCTTATATTTCTTAAAATCTTGGTCATCCTGTCTGTCTTTGTATTCTTTGTATTTGTTGTCCCTTATTTCATATTTTTCATTCTTATCAGGACATCTAGCAGCTATATGACCAACTTTATTGCATGAAAAACAAATAATAGGAAGTTTACCTCTGTATTGTCCTTTTCCTCTGGATAGTCCTTTTTCCATAAGTGCTTCAAGTTCTTCAAGATCATCATCAGAAGTGTCACTATCACTGTTCACATGTTTCTTTCCTTTCTTAGATTTATTGAGAACCAACTGTGATCTAAAAGCAGAATCAATCCCTTGTGGATTATAGTTATCATAATTTGACATTTCAAATGCAATGAGTCTGCCTATCAGATTTTCCAGATTCAGATTATTGTTAGGAGTACATCTCAATTCTTGAATTGCAGAAACTCTAATAGCATATACAGGAAGTAAAGTTCTCAGTACCTTTCTCATAATAGTGTTTTCATCAATTGTTCCATTATCTCCTCTAATGGCATTTACAAATTCTTTTACTCTACCATAATACTGATTAACATTTTCACCTTCTTGAATTTTCATCTCATCAAACTTACCTCTTAGATTTTGTGATTTAGCTCTCAGCACATTTGTGTCTCCACAATAGACAGTTTCAAGTTTGTCCCACATCTGCTTTGCATTTGTGTAGCTCTTTATATCATCAAACTCTGAATAGATCAATGAGGAGGCGATCTCCAACATTGCTTGATTGTGCTCTTGATTTTCTCTTAGTTGAGGAGCTGTGAGAGGAGTAGTAGGTGATACATAGTCATTTTCAATAAGTCTCTTAGCATCATCTCCAATACCAACTAGATGCAGTTTCATCAAACTCTGCCATGCAAGGAAGTTATCTTTGTTTAGCTTAGGAACCTCCTTCTTATACATCTTGATCTTTTCACTCCAAGTACCTTCAAACTATTTTCAGGAGACCAATGTTCTGATACCAATTGTTAGAATGAATTTAGAATAACTGAGAGGGGAGGGGTGAATCAGTTATCCTCACGTCTAGTTGTAGAAAATAAAAACTTTCTATTTTTCAGATCTACTCAGTAGCAGTAGCATAAGTCAACAACTTTAATCGTGCAGTTTACTGTCTATTGAAATTAGCTTGTAGAAACATAACAGTAAAACAAACCATAAACATTCACACAAGTTGACACAAGTATTTAACATGGAAACCTAATATGGGAAAACCCACCAATAACATGCTACCAAGTTTTCACTCTTCTAAAGTGAGCTTTGTGAGGAGCCAACCCTGTTAAAGGTTACAATAACACACTTTTAGGTGGACCTGGTTAAAGGATTTAATCACCTTGTCAGGAGTGGCCTTGTTAGAGTACTTATAACATTCCACCTAAATGTCACCTTGTTAGAGGATTTATACAAATGACTGTTAGGTCAACCTTTATAAAGGATTTAACTGATACAATGGTTAGAAAGTAATCAGCAGTTGTGATCTGATACATACAACTTACTTTGCAATTCAGATCCAATTACAACTCTGATGTTAACTTACTAGATAGCCTGCATTTTCAATTCAACCTTCTAATCTACTTGGAAATCTGTCAAGCAATCACACATGCAACTCTCTACTTTTGTATTCATCCTTCTCTGCTAGATCATGCCAAATAGTAAATCAACTATGCAACCCTTTTGCATACATACATGTACTTCCACATTCAGCAACACACTACAACATCCTAAATGAATAACCCCTTGAGGTTATCATATACCTCTTTGTCTAGGTCAGATAAATATTTTGCTGTTTAAACAAGATCGTAGATCTTAGGTTAGGTCAGATCCAATGGATCATTCCATCTTTGCATTACATTTACTTCTCCAAAATAGTCTCTAATTAAATCTTGAAACCATGCATTAATTACGGTTACCCATACATTAAATAACGTGGATCAATCTTTAATTAACATTACATATCCCAATAAAATTAACTAAGTCGGCCAGAGATCTCAAATCTCATCATTAATCCAATTACTGTATGTCAGCCAACATCACTGTTTCCACTCAGAAATTTCACTGGTGCTCAACATTGAACAACTTTGCTCATCATGAACAACTTTTCTTGGAACAAGCAACTTTGCTCGGCATAAGCAACTTTTTTCAGCACAAGCCAAACTTGTTCGGCACAAAACAGTCAGAAAAACTATCTTTGAAAGATAAACACCTAATTGTTTTTCCAGAGTGCCAACTGATCAAGTACCTTTTTATTTGCCTTAACTCAACCATTCACTTGGTCTTCTTGTTAAATCTTCTTTATCAATAATAGATATGGTACTCAAAATAGATAACAATAGTCTCACCAGTTAAGGTTTGACAACAATGACAAAATAACAATTGCTTGCATTGTCACTTTCCAACAAGTCCCTCAGATAAATCAATAGAACTTCTTTAAAGTGACAATTTGATGTGCATACTTCCTGATCCGGTTCATAGTCTTTATTATCAATTGGTTTTTCTCATTTTGCATGGTTAAATTTTGTTGATTGAGGCCTCAGTCAATTGGTCTATCATTTGAGAAGTAATACCCTTTTGAAATATCTCTCAACTTGTTTCAAGGTTGCATGTTCATTTCATAACACCTTTGAAGTGATAAGTTTTCTTTTAAAACTATCTCTGAGGTTGAACATAAGATTGGAATGATCTTGACTCTATTTCCCACAGTTCATTAAGGCACTGGTCTAATCATTATTTGGATTATAGTTATTTAGTTCATTGTTTATAGTTTTGTGATATCTTATCTATCTATTCATTTCAATTTACATACATATTTACTAAAAATTCTTTCAATTACTTAAATTATTTCAGTTTATAGTTCATGATATATTGCTTTCACTTAGATTTATTTCAAGTGCCTTTCCGTACTTGAGAGAGAAGGTTGAAGTGTTTCTTATCTTCTATCAAAATCCTTGTAACTTGAAGGATAAGTCAAGGTGTAGGTCTACCAGCCTTTGTTTTGCAGAGCCATAATTGCAGAAGTTCCAACCTTTCCTTGGTTGTGACTTGTTAGTTGGCCAAATCACTTGGGTTTCCTAGCATTGGATTGGAAAGTCCATAGAAAATCTAATCTATTGATTTGAGCACCAATAGAATGCTCCTCTAGTTGTTCTCTTTCGGTCATCTATGTTTCCAGCCCAATCAGAATATGTATAGACTTGAAGCTCAAATTTTCCTTCTCTTTTATACCAAAAGCCACAGTCCTTGGTGTTCTTCAGATATCTAACAATTCTCTTGATAGAAGTCATATGTGATTATTTGGGATTAGTAGAGAATATTGAAACTATTCCAACTACATGTGCTATATCTAGTCTGGTATGAACAACATACATTAGTTCGTCAATCATTGATCTATATAAGGTCTAATTTATCTCATTTGATTTGTCTTCTTTTGCCAGCTTACATATGGTTGCCATAGGTGCTCCAACTGGTTTGGAATCTTCCATCTTGAATATCTTCAGCACATCCTTGATGTATTTGGGCTAAGTGATATATATGACTGCATCTTGTTGAAAAATCTGTAGACCAAGAAAGAAGTTGTTCTCCCCAAACATAGACATTTCAAACTCTTTTCTCATTTCATTAGCAAAGGATTTACATAACATTTCATTTCCCCCAAAGATGATATCATCAACAAATATTTCAGCAATCAGAATATTACCATCGGTATCTTCTTTTAAGTACAGATTGCTAATTTTAGTTGTTCTTACAAATTCAATTTTTATGACATAGGAGTGAACTCTTTCATACCAGGCTCTAGGTGCTTGTTTTAATCCATACAAGGCTTTATGTAGTCTACATACCATGTTTCTCTTGTCTGGATCAACAAACCCTTCTAGTTTTTCAATGTATACATCTTCTTCTTGTTTTCCATTTAGTAATGCAGATTTGACACCCATCTGGCATACCTTGAATCCTTTAAATGCAGCATAAGCAAGTAAACTTCTTACTCCTTCTATTCTAGCAATGGGTGCAAAGGTTTCTCTATAATCAATACCTTCTTCTTGTGCATACCCCTTGTATACTAATCTTTCTTTATTCCTTGTGACTTCTCCATTCTCATTCAGCTTGTTTTTGAATATCCATTTGGTACTGATGACATTCTTGTCATCAGGTTTTGGTACTAGTGTCCATGTATTGTTCTTCTCAATCTTTTCTATCTCTTCATTCATAGCACTAACCCATTCTTCATTTTCAAGTGCAGTATAACACATTTAGGCTTAAAATTACAAAGTAAACATCTATAATGTAGTGAATTGCTTATTGTTTTCATTCTAGCCTTCTTGTATCCTATGATATGATTCCATGGATGATGTCTTCTGACTGTGAGGCCTCACCCTGAACCCCATCGTAGTTTTCCAATTTTTCTTCTTATGATAGATTTAGCATATGATACTTTACATTTTGATGCACTATGGACCTTATGGATTTTATGCTTTATGTCATGGATTGATCATTTTAGATGTTGGACACATGATACTTTATGATGCACCTCATGGACTATATTATGTTTTCTATTATGGACATTTATTTTTGAGACAAATGATTTGGAAATACATTATGATTATGTTATGGGTTATTGATGAGTGGAGAATTATTAGAAATGGATATTAAATTTTGGATATCATGCAATGTGAATCTTACCTTATGTTAAATGCTTAAAATAAGATTATTATATTCTTGTGATCTTAAGTAATAAACTTAGTATGTTGATGTTTTCCTTAATTTTTGAATATTGCTTGTTTCCTTATGATGTATATTTATCTCCTCTGACTACTGATATTTGAATGGAGTGTGCAAGTATGAGACCATGGTATTTTATCTAGGGAACCAAACAAAGGAATATGTGAACTTAGTTTGAGCCAAGGTTGCGTCTAATAAGAGACAAGACCTTGTTGTATCATGATTTAATTTGTAAATGTATATGGTTGATTTTGGAAATGTAGTCCTTAAATGTATTTCTTATCTTCTTGTAATTTTTGCCTAGGTGGATATGACATGGCCTAGTGATGTGTGAATGTTGTGTGTGTCATTTGACACTTGTGATTTGTACTTAAGGCTATGACATTTCAACTTGGGAATGGTTTTCCACCTACCTAGATAAGTACATTAGTGAATCCCCATATCCATACCTTGGTTTGGGAGATGGGAGTGTGGTCATCTCACTAGAATTTCGAAAATACTCTTAAAGTGGACTTTTGGAGGGGTTAGAAAGTGTCTAGGGGTGTGTTGGGGTCATTTTTAGGTATCCCACTTGTTATACCAATAGTTAAGGGCTATTTTAACCCTAGGGTAGCCTCTGGTTGACCATGTGACCCTTCCAAAAATTTGGTTTCCCAAGTTGGACGAAAATCAGCTCTTGTGAGACCTGACCTTGGATAGATCACCCTTCTATCTATTTTTACAAATGTGTAAGAGTTTAGGGAAGAGGGACCAATTGGAGGAATTTCCTTCTCTCCATGAGTTTCTAGTGGCTTTTTAGTGGGAACTCTCCATGTTGGAGAGTTTGAACACCCACTCTCTAACTTAGAGACATAGCTAGAGTTAGTGATCTTGGAAGGAGGAATTAGTTTAAAAGGGAGCTCTTCTACAACTATCTTTCCTTAAGCTTGGATTCTAGGTTGGTGGACTTGTTGCAACTCTTTTATTGATGTTTTATGTTTTCCTTGCAAAAGATGGATGTTGCATGTGTCTTGTGGAATTATTGGAGCTATGAGCTTGTTGTAAATGGTATGTTGATGTTATTGCTAAGTATTTATTTTTCTTTCTTTGTATAGGAGTTTCAAGGCTCACTCACCCTTGGGAGGGAAGAGTAGCCTTGGGGGTGAAGGAGATATGACAACACTTGGTGTAGAGTCTCTTCTCAAGGAGGAGAGGGAAAAATCATGGAGTATGGGCTCCATGAAGCCTCCCTTGTTGTTTCTTTCTTTTGGGAGTCATAAGGGCATAATGATGAAATTGGTTTTGAATTTGGAAATGAATGTGCTGTGAAATCCATGTGAGGGCTTGGATTATGGATTTTGGGTATGGCCTTCTCCCTTGAGTACTTGGTCCACTTCACCCCTTATAGGGTTATTGAGAAACCCATTGTGCAAAGCCTTGGTGGGAGTTTTTGGTAAAGGATTCTTGTTTGTTTCTTGTTTGCATGTTTGTATCCCTCTTTTTTTTGGTTCCCCAAGCTCGGGGATGGCCTCATATGAGGCCTTGGTTAGGTGGTGAGCAGCCCATGGTCCCATGAGCTTCCCTTGTTTTGTTATTTTGTAGATTTTTTAAGTGGAGCTACATGAAGTGTTATGGATACTTAATGAAGAAAATGGATCTTTTGTTGTTCTTTTTGCACATTTCTATATGTGTGTGTAAAGCCCTTTTTGAGGCATAAAAAGAAAGCTATATATTAGAGATTATATAGTCATTGAAAGTATTATGTTGCATTAAAGATTTTTTATTGTCAACAAGAAGAGTTATAATGTATGTGAGTAGGAGTTCTACCTTTCTATATGATGATGTTATTTGATTAATTTAAATTGTATTGAGAAGAAATGTATCAAGCCAAGAGGCTGATTTATGTATTCTTTGAAACCGTAAATATATGAGACTATTAAATAAGACAATTTTCATATTTTTGCATTAGGCTTTTGAGAAATTAAAAAGTTCTTTCAAATGTTGAGAAAAATGCTATGTAAATATTGTTTCTTCATGATACTAAAGGTTTGAAAATAAATATTGTGTAAAAGTTGATGCTGGTATCTTCAAATTCTTTTCTAAAATGTGAGATTACTACTGCTAATAGAGGAAATTAGAAGCTATTTATAAAATAAAATCAGCATGTTCAATAATGCTAAAATTAGTCATATATATGTGTGTGTGTGTGTGTTGCCCCACTTTTTGTCTTTATACTTCAAGACAAAAATGGATGTCTAATGTGTAGTAGTAGTCTTGGAATTTTCATGTGAGTCCAGATTCTAAGTCTAGAAATCCCCTTAGGATAGAAGGCCTTTATCAGATTTCCCTAATTTGACTTCTCCTTCCTAAGCCAGGTGAATTCTGGGTCTGAAATCATGTTTTTATCGGGTAGGTTAAGTTCCCAATCTGGTAAAGGTCATGGTTTGAAAGATTCTTTCCTCAAACTCACATACAGATGAAATATTTGGTCTCATATCTTCATGTTGCAGCATTGGAAGGAAATCAAATTTTAGCTTCTCTTTGGCGGACAATCACCTGCAGAGTGCATTTTTTTGCAAATGACAGACTTAAGAGTATCAGGAGCAAATAGAGATGGAAAATGAAAAATTTGGGGACAACAAAGGTTTGAGCATTTAGATTGAGCCTATGGGAAACAAAAGAAATGGAAAAGGAAAGGAAAATTCATGGAGTTAGCTTATAGGTGGAAAAGCGGAAAATGGCTTCTCCACTGCTCCTACAGGTTTTGAGTCGCGAAGTACATTCTTCACCAAACCATTGAGGTGAAGGAATTTTAAAGAAGAATCCATCTCATAAGAGATCCAGCATATAAGAAATGCTGATGGAATCAACACATATCATTTTGACACCCCTATAGGCCAAATTTCTCCTTTGGCTGATTTTCAGACAGAGAGCACTACAAAAGTATTTCTCACCCCAAAGGAGAAGCGGGAAAGTAATTTTCCGCCGCTTCAAGAAAGTTACCATTTCGGTTACTAAAGTGAAAAGATGTTTTCTAATGGCATGTAAAGAAAAGTAATTAATTCAAATAAAGTTGTTTTACCCAATAATGGACTTGTGCATTAATGTAGAGGTCTCTTCATTCGTGTGGCATGGGAAGTCAGCTTTTAAACGGTAAGAATTTAAAAGCCTAAAATCAGTTGAAGATTTTGAATAGGGACCACCATTTGTTTGCAAAATTTTTTGAATTCAAAGTCCCTAAGATCAGTTGTTCATTGTCTATGTATTCAAAAGAGAAATCCGTAATCATACTCACATGGCTTCTAGATTTGTGGGATTCGACGGAATGAACGGTATTATCTCTGATTGCCACAAAATATCAGATACTTCACTAAAGTTTTTTGATATGTAGAACTTCCAGGATAGATTGAGAGCAGAGCAGATGCATCCTATCACAAAAAATCTTAAGGAGAGCGGGTTAGTCAAAGCCGCCGATTTTCCTGTGGCGGTTCAAGCTCCTGAGTTGGTCCGAGAATGTATAGCTCGATACAACCCAGACACCAAGCAGATTCTTCTACCTGACAACATGATGCTTCTCTCCATTGATAGAGAATCTGTCTAGAATTCCCTCGGTATTCTAGAACAAATAGAATACTCTGAAATGACTTACAATCAGGCAGTCTCTGAATATTCAGCGAAGAGACCTATATGGAAAAGAGAGATCATGAAGTCCTGGTATAAATAACCAAAGAGAACCAAGGGCAAGTTGCCCAAAACATTATTCAGTGCAAATCTGAAGCCAAAAATCATGGATATCCTAGTATTTCTTCACAGGATTAGAGGTGAGAACGAAGCTCTTAATTTTGTTGAACAACATTTCTTCCTGGTTCAGATAATCTGCTCCCAGCATCATTTCATTGACTGGGCCCTTATGGTGAGTGAGAATCTCTCGGACGCCCTCAATAGGGCCAAGTTCCAGAATGAATTCTACATGTCTTTAGTCCTCTTGTATATTTTAGCTATGATTCAAATCTGGCCTGGGCTTCCTAGGTTAGAGGAATTCCTAGATGATGTAAAAAGCTATTAGTTTTTCCCTTCTTTGCAACTACAAAATATTTATGCTGATTATCTCATAGTTAATGATGCCTTTACAATGAGACTGTGTAGGGAGCTACAAGGTTGTCTAGAAAGAAGATTTTCTCCTAAAGCCATGGCCTTTATAAGCCAATTTGGATGCTATTTTATTCAGTTCATAGATTTCTCATATCTTTGTCTTGCGGGTTTTGATTACTTTCCTTTCAAGCTGCCCATATACCCTACTGACATGATTGTGCTAATCAAGGTGATGAGGCAAGCACTCCAGGTGAATCTGATCTATGCTGAGGCAAAGAAGATAGGCTATGAATTTCCAATGACCATCGAAGCTTATAGTTGTGCGTCCCAGTCAGAGGCAAAGAATGTTCTTAAAACATTCTCGAAGAGGTTCTCTCTGGAAACATATGACGTTCTAAGGCTGTAATATGATCTAGTTAATTATGCCAGAGATGTCTTGCACATGATTCAGGCAATTCATCATGTACCTGATATTGACGACTATTGGGCCAATTGCAAAGATGACTTGGAGAGCAGGGATAGATTCTATGCCTAGTTAACCATTGAATAGATCAAAAATTTCAATGTTAACATTGTAGTAGAAGGGATAGAAGATGATGGCAATCATCTGTACAATGACACATACTTGGAGAAGATAAAGTCCACCCCTATTAGCCCAAAGCCTATGCTAGACCAAGCATTAAGTGACTTGCAGGCTCTAATGGGGGGATTTACAAAAGAAAAATTCAATGGGTTGAGTGGACTGTAGGCTAAAGGAAGAGGTCAGAAAGGAAGCCTCCCGCTCAGCAAACTCTGGCAAAGGAAACTTCTGGTGTTGCAACCACTTCATTAGCAATAATCCCAATAGTTGCGAAAGAATCAATTCAACCATCGGGAGGAGGTGATGAACCTCCTAAGAAGACTTCTCTCTTAGAAAAGACCTGTGGAGAGGGTCCTCTTCTAGACATCGGAGCCATCGAAGAAGCAGTCCCGACAAACCAAATTAATTCTATAGCCAAGCTTTCTAAAGCTACAAAGTCCAAATAGCCATCTAGTGCTATTTCTGTGGATACTTTAGTCGGGACCTCGATGCAAGAAACTCCAAGGTGGGCATCCCCTATCATAGTTGAAGTAGGAAAGGATAGCCCTAGTACCTCTGCTATGGAATCGGATAAGAGGGCTGGGGAGAAATAGGAGGTTGCTCAATTTGTAAAATTAATCTCCTCCTCACCCACTTCGGTGAATCCATTTGCTTTCCACCCTAAAGCTACCCCTTCACTCATAAGGATGTTGTTTATCGAAGAGTTGGTCTTTGCCAACAAAGTTACCAGCGCAGATTCATGGATAGCAAACACTCTAGAGTGCAAAAGGAAGAGAGCGGGAGAAGCAATTCCCAGCAAAGACACTCTATCATGGGCCTTTCAGCCCAAGGCTACCACAAGAAAGCAGAAGAGTGTGAAGACAATGTCTACTCTGGGTCATGATCCTAAGACTGGGCATTTCACCATGGAAGTAGCCAAGCCCACTTAAGAGGGCAGACTTGAAGATCTAGCAGCCTCGGACTTTTAGTTGCAGTCATTCGATATGGGATTGGCTCGACATGATACCAAGGTGGACTAGTTGAAGTCCACTAATGTAGTGATAGAGGAAGAGCTTGAAGATCTCAAGCCTTCCAAAATTCAGCTTAAAGTAGAAGTGGCCCAACTAACTAACTTCATCAGACAGCTTCTAACTCCTATTGTGAGCACCCCCAGCACCCAAACCTCCTTTGATCCTAGTGCTGCGGAGAACCAAGCCATTCTGGCTAAGTTGCAAGAGGATCGGCATTATAGGTAGATTGGTAAAAGGTGGATCAAGATGTTTGAATCAGAAGGCCTAGCAATCATTTAACAGTTAGGTAACGCTCTTCTAAGGCTAGAAACAGAGAGGAGCAACATTGGTAAGAATTTATAGACTCTCACTGTGGAAAGAGTACGATGCCAGGAATGCATAGTCATGTTGCATGTGGCAATGAAGATGAAGACTAAGGAAGCCATAAAAGATAAGATTCTATAGAAGGGTGATGATCCTTTGATCAAATGGCTCCAAAGTCTAGAGTTCAAAATTGAGATGATCATTCAGGCCGAGACCGGACTACAACAAACAGATGTTAAGGTGCAAGAAGAACAAAGTAAAGATTTTAAACTTCTCTTAGGACTTCATGTGGAATTGCAAACCAGTGGTCAAGGCAAAGAAATAGTTGGAGTAGTCAACATGCAGAAGTCATTCACAGATTATCTACACAATTTAGCATAGCAGTCTTCGACTCATCTAAACAAGGTGCCAGAGCTCCAGCAATTGAGTGGATGCATCTTTAGGGCTATGGAGGAACTGAAAGATCGGACAGAAGCAATCAAGACTCTATCCAAAGAACATTCCAGATGGCTCATTCATTATACCAATGTCCATGTCAACAGACATGAAGAGCTCATCCAAGTCATCACTATTGTAATCGCCTATAGGGCCAAATTAGATAAGGGGAAGGAAACTGAATCATAGATATATTCCCCCTTGTTCTATTTTTGTTAGTTTTGTAATGGATAAACCTTTGGTTATCATTTCTCATTGGGGAAGTTGAACCATTTTGGTTACTCCTTTTTGTAATGGTCCAATCTGGAACTCTATATGTATTATTCCCAAAATCAATACAAAGGTCGGCTAAATTTTGGTGTGAAGAATAGCATTTTTGCTGAGTTATTTGTGCATGTTTGAATGAAATTTCTTTAACTGTTCCATTGCAATTCATTTATCTTTTGTTGAATTCAAAAATCTCTTTTGAATTAGATTTGTAATCTGTATTCAAACCAAAATTCTGTATTATGATTTGATACAGCTAATTAAGGGGAAATCAGTTGCTATCCTAAGTTTTGGGAATGTTCTTATGATATAGATCGACTCAATATCATTACATTGTTAATATTCAGTCTTGCATCAGCATTTTTAGTAATTTTTCATGCACCACCAATTTTGGGAGTTAATCTAATTGATAAGATCTCAGAATTGGCTAGATTTAGAATTGTATTTACTTCGCTTGAGCTATTTTCTTTCTAGACTTAGCTTGGTTTACCTCTCCTGCTCTCAGGTTAAGAGCATACCTCTGTTAGATTAGGCAAGATCAAAATTCATTGAATATTATTCATATAAGGGATCTTTACCTTTAATTCAGAGGGAAAATAGGTTTTCAAGTAAATATTTCCCAACTATTGTATTCAATTGTTCGTAAACATTTTTGGGTATTTTAGAGTTACATTCAAAAGAACAATTTGTTTGCCAACAGATTTTTGGCGACTCTACTGGGGACGCGAATAGTCGTTATACCAAAAGCATACAATGAGGAGAGATGGTTCTTCCCCATGAAAACATAATCCTTATGCTCCAACCCAATCTTGGATTCCAAGATGATCAAGAGGATCTCATTTCCTCATTAAATACTTTTGTCTGGAGATACAGAAGAAGCACCGAACACTATAGAAGTGACAGTCAAGTGCTATAATAGGAAGAAGCTAGAGCAGAAGCACTTGAGAGAACCATACATAGAATAAATCTAAGAAGGGGAGAGTGTGAAGTTAGGCCATAGCATTAGGTGAAAATCTGGAGCCTAAGAGATTTCTCAGAAGTACCAGGAAAGAAGGTAGTACAGACCCAGTCTTTGAGAGGCTTGCAGATATTAAGTTTTCTCTTTTAGAAGTACCTTGTTGGGGAAACAGAACTGGAAGGACCAGAGTAGACTTTCTTCACCTCCTAAACAAACCACCTAGCTATCCACCACTTGCCAAGTGTTGACATTGCATGGAGTAGTTGCCCCTCCCGTTGTCAATCTAACACCCTACCTGCCCCAAGTAGCTATGGCACTCCGTTGGGCCGCTGTAGTCGGGCCCCTGTAACTAGCAGCATATAACCCTCTCCCTACAAGCTCTAGAAAGAACTTTCCCAAATCTTCTGGAGATGGGAAAGTATCTATAGATGAGCATATTTCTGCATTCTTCGCTTCAATTAAGATCCTAGCGGTTTGAGAAGAAGATGTGGCTGTCAGACTATTCGTTGAGAATCTCGTCGAAGGCACCACTGATTGGTTTCATCATTTACCTGATTCTTCTATTACCAATTGGGCTACTATGAGGGCCGCCTTTGAAAGAAGGTTCAAGACTACTAAAGATGAGCATGCCCTGTTGACTCAATTGACTTCTATCAAGAAAGAGCCGTCAATCAGCATGAGGGATTTTATAGCTAAATTTAACAAGCTGGTAAATCATATCCCAGTGGCTGACAGGCCTACGACGGGAAATTTGAAAACTTTCTTCATAAGTACTATGCCACTGGACATCAATTATGATTTAAGGAGAATGAACCTTGCAAATTTGGATGCCACACAGAGAATTTTTATAGAACTCGAGGACCACATGATCTCATCCGGGAAATGGAAAAGAGAGATACAGTCTAGAGCCAGTAGTAGCAATACTACATCATCTGATGAGATGATCCAAAAATTGTCTAATGAATTCACTGCCTTCAAGAGGCAACTTCCTAGATTCAATAATCCCTACCAGTGAAACTTTTAGGAGTAGCCTGGAAGGCATAACAACGGGAGGAATGCAGAAGGAAAAATGTTACAATTAACTACTCCACCACAGAGACTAGCTATAGAGGCTCCTCCTAAAAGATGAAACATGTGTGCCTTTCACTTAACCATGGATCATGATGGGGAAAGCTACCCTGATGTAGCTCATGCTTGGCAAATGCATCAGAATGATGAGTGGAATGCTGGAGTGTCTGGAGCTGAACCAGATTCATACTCACATGGCGACTATGAAAACTTATATTTAGAGTATGAATAAGATTCAGAGAAAGAAGCAACATGTTATGCCACCATAAATGGGACCTCTTATACAGTCCTAACCCAGAGTCAGAAGGATAAAGGCCCTGGCTCGTCACCACCTAAAAATAATGAGGCATCTACTTCCAATTCAAAGGAGCCCAATCAAGGCCTGAGGATTCCACAACTAGGTAAGGAACAAAACTCTTTTGACATAATTCAATTCTGTAGAGATTCTAGAATTCAGATTTCTCCCATAGACTATCTTAAGTCTAATCCTGTTGAGCTACAAAAGCTAGTAGATTATTGTAAAGGAGGGAGCCGAGAGTTAAATCAAAATGTCATGGCTGCTATAGAAAATGATTCTTTATTTGCAGATCCAGTTGAATAATGGGATCCATCCATTTTAGCCACCTTCCCAGCCCAAAATCCTAACCCATTCTATGTGTCTTTATATATTAATGGTTGCAGGTTGAGAAATTGTATAATAGACTCTGGAGCCTTGGACAATGTAATGCCATCAACTGTGGCCAAAGCCTTAGGACTTACTCTCACTAGAGCCCATGGTAGGTGTTACTCCATGGATTCCAAGCAAGTACCCCTGGTTGGCCAAATTAAGGATGCTCAAGTGGCCTTAGCAACACATCTTGAGAAGAAGATGTTGCTAACAATCCTCGTTGCTGATATACCTGCTAGCTATGGGTTTTTCTTAAGCAGGAGTTTTTGCAGAGACCTTGGAGGGGAGATAAAGCTGGATTGGTCCCAAGCCTTAATCCCAGTAGGTAATAAAAATATTAAACTGGTCCCTAAGGAGAAAGCTAAGTTTACAATTTTGAAATTTGATGACCCTAAAGCTCAAATCTTGTATCAAGAATTGGAGTTTTGTAATTATATGTTGTTCACCGATGATCCTGAGAAAGAAACAAAAATCGCCGAAGAGGAAAAGCAATTTTCCACTGAAGAAATACCACAACAGATATGGACTCTTGAATTTGATGATAGTTGTGCATTGTCAGGATTTGGTGCAAGTGTGGTCTTGATATCACCAGATGGAGTATGTGAGCCCTTGGCTTAAAAATTAGAGTTCGGGAACACCAACAACACTACCGAGTATGAAGCCCTTCTATCAGGGATTATTGCTGCAAAAGAAAGAGGTGTGAAAATTCTGAGAGCTCATGGTGATGTTGAGCTAATATAATTGTATGTCAAGCCAAGAATTAGTACTCTGTAAAGAACCACATGTTGAAGAACTATAGAAATAGAGTATGGGACGAAATAGAAGCATTGGATGCTTTTTTTATCGAATATGTGCCAAGAGAGTTGAATTCCAAAGTGGACTCTTTGGCTATCTCAACTTCATTACTACTTCCCCACCTAGAATTGAAAGATAAAAAATACCAAGTGGAGGTTATATATTGACCATCTATGCCAGATAATGTGGAAGATAGGCAATTTTTTGAAGATGACAAGAAACTCCTTCTCTTTCTAGAGAGCGGTGGTGATTTCCATAAAGATGTTCATGGAAATCATAAAGGAAACTGCCAAGATGAGCTAAAGAAAGATAAGTCTGATGTTATTCAATTGCAAGGTAATATCATCCCACCCCATTTGGTCACTCTTGAAAAACTCTTCAATAGACATGACACTTTTGTGAAGAAGAAAAGAATCGAAAGAGGGCCTACCACTGGTGAATATGAAGGAATGAATATTGGAACTGAAAAAGACCCCAAGATGATCAATATCAGGAAGTGATGTACTGAAGAAGAAAGGAATGAGGCCAGGAATATTTTTCTAGAATACTTAGATGTTTTCACCTAGAGCTATGAAGATTTGAAAAGTTTTATGAACGGGAAATTCAAACACCAGATTCCTTTAAAACTTGAGGCTACTCCATTCAGGCAGAAGCAAAGGAACTACAACCCCAAAGTTGTTGATGCCATATTTAGGGAAGTTGATAAAATCATCAAAGCAAAGATCATATACCCCATCCATCACTCTACTTGGGTTGTGAACATAGTGCCTGTAAGGAAGAAGAACGGAGAAATAAGGATATGTGTAGACTTCAGAAATCTAAATCAATCTTCTTTGAAAGACAACTACGCCCTTCCCAACATGGATCACCTCTTGTAGATCATGGTTGGAGCCAAAATGATGTCTATGTTAGATGGCTTCTCAGGGTATAATAAGATAGAAGTTGAGAAAGCAGATCACCATAAAACGGCTTTCACTACTCCATGGGGGACCTTCGCATATCATAGGATGTCGTTCGAATTGATCAATGCCGGAGCTACTTTTCAGAGAGGTATGGATCTTTCTTTTAGTGATATGAAGAACAAAATCATTGGTATGTATTTGGTTGATCTCATTGTGTTCTAAAAAAAGAAAGTAGATCATATAAATGATCTAAGGAGAGTATTGTGAAGGTGCCGGGAGGACGGGATCTCATTGACTCCCAAGAAATTAGTGTTTTGCGTAACTGAAGGGAAACTATTGGGTCACATTGTCTCCCAAGAAGGTATAAGGATCGATATAGAAAGGGTGAGAGCTATTCAGCAACTGAGTTTACCAGTGAAAAAAACTGGAGTGAAGTCATTTTTCAGTCAAGTCAACTTCCTCAGGAGATTTGTTCCTGATTTCTCTGAAATTACTAAACACATTGTTGATATGATGAAGGGAAATGTGAATTTCAAATGGAATGACCCTAGTAAAAAAGATTTGAAAAGCATAAAGAACGCCATAGCTAATGCCCCAGTGTTATGTCACCCAGATTACAAGAAAGATTTTGTAATCTACTGTTATTCTTTTGAACATACTCTGTCAGCCATCCTAATGCAAGAAAATGAAGAAGGAATTCAAACCCCCAACGCTTTTATGAGCACACCTCTAAAAAATCATGAGCTGAGATATTCTTAGATTGAAAAGCATGCTTTTGCACTAGTAAAGGCTCTTAAGAATTTTAGGTTTTATATTCTACATTCCCACTCTCTTGTGTATTTGCCTGATGTTGCAGTGAAGAGTATTTTGACTCAACAGGATGTGGGGTGTAACAACCGAGGAGCATGGGTAGCTGAAACCCAATAATACGACATAGAGATCAAGCCCACCAAGATGGTAAGAGGGAACACCCTGTGCAAGGCAATGGTTGAAAATCAATTGGACAAAGACCCAAAAGCTACACAGTTGGTTTTAGCGGTAAGTATGCAAGACCCATGGTTTGAAAACATTGTGTATTTCTTGACCTATGGTGAATGTCCTAAAGGATTAACTCCAAAGAAAAGGAGAGACCTAAAACTGAAGGCTTCTAAATATGTAATCTGGGAGGATAGAATATATAAGAGATCTATAGATGGAACATTCCTCTGATGTGTCGATAAACAACAGTAATAGAAGCTGTTAAAGGTTTTTCATGATGAAGCCTGCGAAGGACACTTCTCCTCATCAGTCACTGCATTCAAGATTTTGAGACAGTGTTATTACTAGCTGACAATGTTTAAAGATGCATACCAGTGGGTGGCAAGATGCGAAAAATGAAAGATGTTTACTGGGAAGCCACAATTAGCAGTGTTACCCCTCAGACTAGTGATAATCAAAGGGCCATTCCAGCAATGGGGACTTGATTTTATCGGTCCTATAAATCCTACGTCTAGCGTAGGTCATACTTACATAATTACTGTAACCGACTACTTCATGAAATGGGTGGAAGCCAAGGCAACCAAGAGGACTACTTCAGAGGTAGTATCTGAGTTTATCAAAGAAAATATTGTGGTAAGATTTGGTGTGCCTACTAAGTTGGTTATGGATAATGTTGCATGCTTTTCTTCTCAAGAAATTACTGAATTCTATTTTGAGTATGACATCGTGATCAGCCATTCTTCTAATTATTTTCCTCAAGGGAATGGCCAAGCGGAGTCTAGAAACAAAAATTTGGTGAACATCATGAAAAAGCTCATGGCAGAAAACAAGAGAAGTTGGCATAAAAAGATCTATGAAGCCCTCTAGGTGGATACAGTGACCCCCAAAAGAGCCATTGGCGTATCTCCTTTTGAACTCATCTACGGGTTAGAAGCTAGTCTCCCATTGCCATTGGAATTAGCAACTTACAAACTAAGGACAGTAGTAGAAGATGGTATATATGAAGATGGTTTAGAGAAGAGGATCCTGTACTTGAGAAAATTGGAAGAAGAAAGGGAGAAAATGGTTGATCATATCACACATCATCAGATGCGTGTAAAGAACCTATATGATAAAAAGAGCAGGCCCTAGAAATTTATGGAGGGAGACATGGTGCTATTGTGGGACAAGCGCAAGGCACCCAAAGGCATGCACAAGAAATTTGAAACACTATGGAAATGACTTTTCAAAATCCATCAGGCGTTTGATAAAAATTCTTTCAAATTGACTTATCCAGATGGTGAGGTACTACCCCTGACGTATAATGGTCAAGATTTGAAGCTCTATCAGATCTAAATTGAAAGTAGGTAACCCTTGTGTTGTACAATAGTTACATTTAGTTCTTGTTTTTTTTTTCCTAGTTAGGTTTCCTTTCTGCTTTCCTTTCTGTGTCTTGCTTTAGTTTTGTTGTGAGTCACCTTTTGTTGAACTTTGCTAAACCAGAGATTTGAGTTCCTTACTTGGACATGTGAATGTCCAAGTCCCTAGATAGAGCCAACTGTTGCCCCACTTTTGGTCTTTATAGCCCAAGACAAAAATGGATGTCTAATGTTTATTAGTAGTCTTGGAAGTTTCATGTGAGTCCGGAGTCTAAGTATAGAAAATCCCCTTAGGATAGAAGGCCTTTATTGGATTTCCCTGATTTGACTTCTCCTTCCTAGGCCAGGTGAATTCTGGGTCTGAAATCATGTTTTTATCAGGTAGGTTAAGTTCCCAATCTGGTAAAGGTCATGGTTTGAAATATTCTTTCCTCAAACTCACATACAGATGAAATATTTGGTCTCATATCTTCATGTTGCAACATTGGCAGGAAATCAAATTTTAGCTTCTCTTTGGCGGAAAATCACCTGCAGAGTGCGTTTTCCGCAAATGACAGACTTAAGAGTATCAGGAGCAAATAGAGATGGAAAATGAGAAAGTCAGGGACAAGAAAGGTTCGAGCATTTAGATCGAGCCTATGGGAAACAAAAGAAATGGCCAAGGAAAGGAAAATTCATGGAGTTAGCTTATAGGTGGAAAAGCGGAAAATGGCTTCTCTGCTGCTCCTATAGGAGGGTTTCGACTCGCGAAGTGCGTTCTCTGCTAAATCATTGAGGTGAAGGAATTTTGAAGAAGAATCCATCTCATAAGAGATCCAGCATATAAAAAAGGCTGATGGAATCAACACATATCATTTTGACACCACTATAGGCTAGATTTCTCCTTTGGCAGATTTTCAGACAGAGAGCACTACAAAAGTATTTCTCTGCCCAAAGGAGAAGCGGGAAAGTAATTTTCTGCCACTTCAAGAAAGTTACCATTATGGTTACTAAAGTGAAAAGATGTTTTCTAACAGCATGTAAAGAAAATTAATTAATTCAAATAAATCCATTTTACCCAGTAATGGACTTGTGCATTAATGTAGAGGTCTCTTCATTCGTGTGGTGCAGGAAGTTGGCCGTTAAACGGTAAGAATTCAAAAGTATAAAATTAGTTGAAGATTTCGAACAGGGACCACCATTTGTTTGCCAAATTGTTTGAATTTAAAGTCCCTAAGATCAATTGTTCATTGTCTCTGTATTCCAAAGAGAAATTTGTAATCGTACTCACATGGCTTCTAGATTTGTGGGATTCGACGGAATGAAGGGTATTATCTCTAATTGCCACAAAATCTCAGATACTTCACTAATGTTCTTTGATATGTAGAACTTCCAATATAGATTGAGAGTGGAGCAGATGCATCCTATCACAGAAAACCTTAAGGAGAGCGGGTTAGTCAAAGCCGCCAGTTTTCCTATGGCGGTTTAAGCTCCTGAGTTGGTCTAGGAATGTATAGCTCGATACAACCCAGATACCAAGTAGATTCTTCTACCTAATAACACAATGCTCCTCTCTATTGATAGAGAGTCTGGCTAGAATTCCCTCCGTATTCTAGAACAAATGGAATACTTTAAAATGAATTACAGTCGGGCAGTCTCTGAATATTTAGCGAAGATACTTGTATGGAAAAGAGAGATCATGAAGTCCTAGTTTAAAGAACCCAAGAGTGGAAAGGGAAAGTTTCCCAAAACATTATTCGATGCAAATCTGAAGCCATAAATCATGGATATCCTGGTATTGCTTCACAGGATTAGAGGTGAGAGCGAAGCTCTTAATTTTGTTGAACAATATTTCTTCCTGGTTTAGATAATCTTCTCCCAGCATCATTTCATTGACTGGGCCCTTATGGTGAGTGAGAATCTCTAGAAAGCCCTCAATAGGGCCAAGTTCTAGAATGAATTCTACATGTCTTCGGTCCTCTTGTATATTTTAGCTATGATTCAAATCTGGCTTGGGCTTCCTAGGTTAGAGGAATTCCTAGATGATGTAAAAAGCTATGAGTTTTTCCTTTCTTTGCAACTACAAAATAGTTATGCTGATTATCTCATAGTTAATGACGCCTTTACAATGAGACTATGCAGGGAGCTACAAGGTTGTCCAGAAAGGAGATTTTCTTCTAAAGCCATGGCCTTTATAAGCCAATTTGGATGCTATTTTATTCAGTTTTGATATTTCTCATATCTTCGTCTTGCAGGTTTTGATGAATTTCCTTTGAAGCTGCCCAGATACCCTATTGACATGATCATGCTGATCAAGGTGATGAAGCAAGCACTCTAGGTGAATCTGATCTGTGCCAAGGCAAAGAAGAAAGGCTACAAATTTCCAATGACCATCGAAGCTTACATTTGTGCATCCCGATCGGAGGTGAAGAATGTTCTTAAAACATTCTCAAAGAGGTTCTCTCTGGAAACATATGATGTTCTAAGGCCACAATATGATCCAATTAATTATGCTAGAGATGTCTTGCAGATGAGTCAGGAAATTCATCATGTACCTTATATTGAGGACTATTGGGCCAATTGCAAAGATGACTTGGAGAGCAGGAAAAGATTCTATTCCCAGTTAACCATTGAAAAAATCAAAAAGTTCAATGTTAACATTGTAGTACAAGGGCTAGAAGATTATGGAAATCATCTATATGATGACACAAACTTGGAGAAGATAAATTCCACCCCTATCAACTTGGAGCCTATGCTAGACCAAGAAGTAAGTGACTTGTAGGCTCTAATGGGGGGATTTACAAAAGAACAGTTCAATAGGTTGAGTGGACTGCAGGCCAAAGGAAGAGGTTAGAAAGGAAGCCTCCCGCTCAGCAAACTCTGACAAAGGTAACTTCTAGCGTTGCAACAACTTCATCAGCAACAATCCCAATAGTTGCGAAAGGATCAATTCAACCGTCAGGAGGAGGTGACAAACCTCTTGAAAAGACTTCTCTCTTAGAAAAGACCTATGGAGAGGGTCCTCTTCCAAACATCAGAGCCACCGAAGAAGCAGTCTCGATAGACCAAATTAAGTCTACAGCTGAGCTTTCTAAAGATATAGAGTCCAAACAACCGGCTAGTGCTATTGTTGTGGATACTTCGGCTAGGACCTCGACCCAAGAAACTCCAAGGCAGGCATCCCCTATCATAGTTGAAGTAGGTGAGGATGGCCCTAGTACCTCTACTATAGAATTGGATAAGATGGGTGGGGAGCAACAGGAGGTTGCTCAAGTTGTAAAATTAACTTCCTCCTCACCCACTTCGGTGAATCCATTTGCTTCCCGCCCTAAAGCTACTCCTCCGCTCATAAGGAAGTTGTTCATTAAAGAGTTGGTATCTACCAACAAAGTTACCAGTGCAGAGTCATGGATAGAAAACACTCTAGAGTGCAAAAGGAAGAGAGTGGGAGAAGCAATTCCCAGCAAAGACACTGTATCACGGGCCTTTCAGCCCAAGGCTACCACAAGCAAGTAGAAGAGTGTGAAGACAATGTCTACTCTTGGTCATGATCCTGAGACAGGGCATTTCACCATGGAAGTAGCCAAGCCCACTAAAGAGGGCAGACTCAAAGATCTGGTGGCCTCAAAATTTCAGTTGTAATCATTCGATATGGGATTGGCTTGACATGATACCAAGGTGGACTGGTGGAAGTCCACTAATGTAGTGATAGAGGAAGAGCTTGAAGATCTCAAGACTTCCAAAATTTAGCTTAAAGTGGAAGTGGCCCAACAAACTGACTTCATCAAACATCTTCTCACTCCTATTGCGAGCACTCCCAGCACCCAAACCTCCTTTGATCCCAATGTTGCAGAGAACCAAGCCATTCTAGCTAAGTTGCAAGAGGATCAACATTATGGGTAGATTGGTAAAAGTTTTATCGAGAGGCTCGAATCAGAAGGCCTAGCAATCATTGAACAGTTAGGTAACGCTTTTCTAAGGCTAGAAATAGAGAGGAGCAACATTGCTAAGAATTTACAGACTATCACTACAGAAAGAGTAAGATGCCAGGAATGCATAGTCATGTTGCATGTGGCAGTGAAGATGAAGACTAAGGAAGCCCTAAAAGATAAGATTCTACAGAAGGGTGATGAGACTTTGATCGAATGGCTCCAAAGTCTGGAGTTCAAAATCAAGATGATCATTTAGGCCGAGACCAGACTACAACAAACAGATGTTAATGTGCAAGAAGAAAAAGGTAAGGATTTTAAACTTCTCTTAGGACTTCATGCGAAATCGCAAACTAGTGGTCAAGGCAAAGCAATAGTTGGAGTAGTCAACCTACATAATTCATTCATAGATTATCTACACAATTTAGTGGAGCAGTCTTCGACTCATCTAGACAAGGTGCCAGAGCTCCAGCAATTGAGTGGATGCATCTTTAGGGCTATGGAGGAACTGAAAGATCGGACAGAAGCAATCAAGAATCTAGCCAAAGAACATTCCAGATGGCTCATCCATTACACCAATGTCCATGTCAACAGACATGAAGAGATCATCCAAGTCATCACTGCTGTAATTGCCTATAGGGCCAAATTAGATAAGGGGAAGGAAACTGAATCATAGATATATTCCCCCTTGTTCTATTTTTGTTAGTTTTGTAATGAATAAACCTTTGGTTATCATTTTTGGTTGGGGAAGTTGAACCATTTTGGTTACTCCTTTTTGTAACGGTCCAATCTGGAACTCTATATGTATTATTCCCAAAATCAATACAAAGGTCGACTAAATTTTGGTGTGAAGAATAGCATTTTTACTGAGTCAATTGTGCATGTCTGGATGTCATTTCTTTAACTGTTCCATTGCAATTCATTTATCTTTCTGTTGAATTCAAACGTCTCTTTTGAATTATATTTGTAATCTATATTCAAACCAGAATTTTGTATTATGATTTGATACAACTAATTAAGAGGAAAATCAGTTGCTATCCTAATTTTTGGGAATGTTCTTATGATATAGATCGACTCAATATCATTACATTGTTAATCTTCCGTCTTGCATCTGCATTTTTCATAATTGTTCATGCACCACCAGTTTTGGGAGTTAATATGATTGATAAGATCTCAGAATTGGCTAGATTTAGAATTGTATTTACTTCACCTGAGCTATTTTCTATCTAGACTTATCTTGGTTTACCTCTCCTGCTCCTGAGTTAAGAGCATACCTCTGTTAGATTAGAAAAGATCAAAATTCATTGAATATTATTCATATAAGGGAGCTGTACCTTCTAATTCAGAGGGAAAATAGGTTTTCAAGTAACTATTTCCCAACTGTTGTATTCAATTGTTCTTAAACATTTTTGGGTATTTTAGAGTTACATTCAAAAGAACAATATATTTACCAACAGTAGACAACAACAAATTTACCAATGCATTCTACCAATACCTCATTCATCAACCTCATAAAATTTGAGGGATCATTAGACAAACCAAATGGCATTACAAGCCATCCATACAAACCTTCTATAGTTTTGAAGGCTGTCTTCCATTCATCTCCTTCATTAATTCTAATTTGGTGGTAACTGCTCTTAAGATCAATCTTGCTGAAGTACTTTGCCTCCCCTAAACAGTCCATTAG
>MU223762.1:1927637-1968255 GCA_018584345.1 Thuja plicata
TATATATATATATATTTGAATGTCTATATGTATAATGATTTTCTCCCTTGGTTCCATACCTGCAACCTAGAAACAACTAGGGACATAGAAAACAAAAAAAAAATTACTCCTAGATTTTGTGGAAACAAAATGGAGAAGAGAACAAGAAAGGAATGGTTTTCTTTCCATCTCATATTTTGACCCTAACCCTAATTTTGAATTAGGGTTAGGGATTCCAAAATGAGGGGGGGGGAAAAATAACGTTGTTCTTTGAATTTTGCTTTTCCCTTTTTGATTATAGAGTATCTCTTTATGGGAAGTTTTTATCTCATTGTTATTTTTTATAGGGTATTTTAATTATGCTAATGTAAAAATTATTTCGTATTGTTAAATAAGATGATTTAATAAAATGATTAGTGGGTACATTATATTAAATATGTGTAGTATCATTAAGGTAATTAAATTAAATTAATAAATTACTTTTTTTAACATTAAGACCCTTAACTATTAGAAATATTATTAGTTGACCTTCTATAAATTAAATATAAAAAAATAATTACCAAAATGGTATAGTCGCACTCAACAGACAAATTATTAAACATTATTATTTTCCTTTGAGTTCGCCTTTTAAAATGAGATTCGTTGAGAATCAAGGATTCAGTAAAATAAAATATTAATTGAACTATTGCAATTTAAAGTTTGACATTAAATTAATTGAAATCTTTTAACTAGATTTTCTAGCCCTTGAAATTTAAGTTATAAGATTCTATACGAAATCTAATTTAACATAGCCATTAATTAAACGATAATTTAATAATCTAATTGAGGAATTTTTATTGGGGAGAGTCTAATTAAAGTTTTAATTAAACATAGGGACTTATAATGTTATTTTTATGTGGCCAATATATGTGGCCAGTATACTGGTCATTATAAAAATAATATTACGTAAGTACATTGCCCTAGGGTGTTTAATACCAAATCTCTGTAGACTAACAACCCACTAGAATTCTGAATGCCCCTAGAAGCTAAGCATAGGGAGCCTCCTTTCTACATCATCAAACTCTATTAAAAAAATAAAAAGATGAGACAAACCAGAATAACACTTTACTTTATATTGTCCTTGAACGATAGCCTAGATTTTGACTCTAGGGAAATCTGTAATTATTAATAACACCTTGTGTAACTGTAACCCTAGAAGGTGACCTTGGGTTTAGGGAGGTTGACATGCAGTCATGATTCTCCTTAAACCCTCTTGCCATTCTAGTTATGTTTAACCTCTTACCCCTGACCTAGTATCCTTGGCATATGTATAGTGACGTGGGTGATCTGTTTAGAGTACCTCTCCTTACGACTTTAATTATACCTTTAAAAAAAATTTGTTGCATTTTTGGGCACAAAATTTTTTTGGGCATGACACTGACATACTTGGCAAGTTTCAGTTCAGCTCGTTGTCCATCACTCTGATCATCATCCTGACCTTCATTCTAATCTCCATCACTCGGAACATCATGTTGGTTTCTTTTTATATTGTAATAGAAACAACAATAACCTCTTCCCTTCATGATTGTTTTATAGAGGAGCCACCTCTAAATATTTGTTCATACAAGAAAAGGACCAACTAACAAGCACTCGCCTAATACTTCTACTCTTTAGGTCCTGCTACACCAAGGGGGGATACCTTGTTATACCTATCCATACATCCAATCTGGTACTATCAAGCAGTAATCTCATAATGACTCAACATGACCGGGAGATACTAGATAATTAGCTAATTATCCATTGAACATCAACCTTGAAATGGAACATGAGATAGAAATTATAACAAACTTATAAAAATGAAGACTTAATGGATTTTAAATGTTTTCTCTTAGGAAAACACAATCAATGTGCAACTAGATATGCAATAAAACAAAACTTATCAGCCTCATATCAGTGCCTTATCCATTGGGCTATACTTTGACTCAGATACAATATACTGAAATTAATTCTCACCAAAGATTTAAAATCATAATGCAACCATCCCAAAACCCCTACTACTAATAGAATCCTTGCAACATGTCAGATGAATCTATGCATAAATTGGAGCCTAATTTAATCTAATCCTAGATCAGAACTCTAAAATAAGTACATAAACACAGACAAGACTATGCTAATGAATTAGAAAATTCATGACTCATATGACACATAACACACAAGAGATTGGAATTTGGATCTTTGTATTAAATTCATAAAATCTTATTTCAATATACAAAAAGTAATCAAAGATAACCTCTTCAATAACCTGCAAAAGATCTCTCAACTTCATTTCTGACTTCTTACGCTATCCAGTACAAATTATGTTATATTTCCCCTTCTGACTGAAAACTTTACAAATGGTTTACACTAAAAATTTTCTAGCCCTTTCCAATGATCTTGTGAATCCTTTTATAGACTAGGATTGAAAAAAGCTTCGGATCAATTGGAATAAGGACAAAATTAATGACTCATTAAAAAGACAAAATAGCTAATGGAGTGATAACCACTCTTGTTATAATAGATATTCAACAAATTTTGTCTTTTGGCCGCTTTGTACTTGCAACTAATTCAAATTTTCTTAGTGTGAGCCATCTGGAATCTGGAATCTGTTGTCTTTGATGTTGATGATGTAGGATCTTTACTTTCAACTATATCAACCAACCTATTGGCCTTCTTTGTCCACCTACATGTTGTCACCTTCACATGGATCAACTACTGTGTACTTGTTTCTCCAAGAAGTGTACATCTCATCACCTGGCCAGTTGAAGTTGAGGACCTCATCTTTTCTGTTGTTATTTTCCTTCCAAGTGGTATATGCCTTCTCAATCTCATCTGACCAAAATCCAAGAAATTCTCTGGCCTTGCCTACTATCTCAATTATCTGAACAAACAACAATGTACTCTCCAATGTAATTATTCTATTGCTCCTAGTTGCCAAGGCTTCATTCATCTATCTATGCCATAGCACCTCATCTTTGATATATCCATTTTTCTTGAAGATATTTGGGAATATTTCATAACGGTCCTTTGAATATTCCTTTTTTAGGGCCATTACCTTTCTAATGATGATGCTCCTCCTTATGTCTATGTCCATGAGCAGTTTGACACATTTATGAGTGCCAGTGAAGACTATGTCAACATCATTTTCCTTCTTGCAAGTGGTGTGGAAGAATTTCAGCTCTCCTCCCTTCCCTTTCCACTTATTCACCAATTGTTCTAATTGGTCCTTGTCTGCATTATACTCATTCATCATGTTAACAATTTTTTTACCTTGTGCATAGATGGCAGTAGGCACCAATTCATGTGTACAATGCATCATGGTGCTATGTATCTTATCTGCATATTTTTTCTTAACCCATGCCTCTGCTTCTCTGAAGGCTCTTGACTGTTCCACCCATTCTTTTTTTTGTCTTTCCAACTCTGCTCTTTCAGCTATCAGTCTAGCTTTTTCTTACTCAACCTCCTCTAATGTGGTAAAAGTTGATGGTGCAGGGGAAGCAGGATAAGTGATAATGGGACTTGATGAGCTTGGCTCGTGAGGGCCCTATGAAATCCTCCTTTGAGGCACAACTTGGGATGTTTTCTTTCCCTCTAGGAATGCAATCCTATCATCCTTTTGTATATTTTTGACCCGCTCATCATTGTAAACTTTTAGAACAACTTCATACTTTTGGGTTAATCTCTTGAACGCATCTCCTTTCTTCTCAGCTACTTTAAAACTTAATTTAGCAGCTTGCAAAGTAAGGTTAGCTGCTTCTACCCCTGAAGTATCTAACACTCTTTTTATTATGAGGTTGCCTACACTCTCAGCCTAGTCATCTTCATTTGTTCTCCTTTTATCTTTCCTCTTCAAGGACCATATTGCTAGTACTACATGATCCTCACTGAACTGGGCACTAATTGATGTCCCACCAATGTGCAATGGTTTGGCTTCCTTCCTCACAACATCCAACACAATGGCATTAGCCAAATCCCACTAGGGTAAGATAAGGACTCCTTTTTTCTTCACCAAATCCCTACCCTCTTCAGGGGTTATCTTGTCAAACTAGGTCATTAGTTCTTGTTTGAATTCCTTCTTATTATCTTCTTTTCTCTGGTTTGGCTGAGCTTCTTCCAACTTGTGACACTTGTCCTTGAAATCATCAATCCGGGTTCTCCATAGGAATTGAATAAAGGCTCTAGCCTTAACAAAATTATCATCAGACATAAATTCTTCACTGGCCTATTTGGTTACAAGGTCCAACTCCTTTCCTACAAACTCTTCTACTGCAAGATCTAGAGTTGCATGCCTAGGTGCCTCTAGAAATCCCTCTTATAGCTCCTGGGGTGTGACAAAAATCTGCCCTATATTTCCCATTTGGACCAATTGCTCTGCAATAGCTTGGTCATCCATCTGCAAAAGGGATTGAGAAGGGGAGTATACATCACTTGCTTGTTCTTTTCCCTCCATCTTCTACCTCTTTGGAGATGGCATTGTTTGAGCACTAGCATCTGCTAGCCTCTTACCTTTTTTATTAGAATTTTTGTCAATCTTGGGCATAATTTTTCTATACCCTCTTCTTTTATAGACCACATAATTCCCAAGTGGTACTACCCTTCCTTGTGTAATTCTTCTCATAATAGCCTTAGCTTTTTCTAGCTCAGTCTCCATTACTTTTTTTTCTTCTGGTTAAGAGTTTGCATTATATCTTCAAACATTGTCATCAGAGACTCAATCTTCTTGGTCTAGGGCAAAAATGTCTTCAAAGGATCATAGGATCTGTCAAAATTGTGAACAAAATCCAAAGATTAATTATACACAAACCACTTTTCTTTCGTGACTTCTTGATTATTCATATCAAACACATTCCTTATGATGTCCTCTGGAAAATTGAATTGGTGATCAAGTGCCAGGCACTTGGTCCTCTTCCTGAACATATCCATAATGAAACCTTCATTTTCTGCATACCTTGACATAGATGTTGCTAGATGGTATGGCTCAAAATATTTGTCAAATTGTGTCCATCCCCCCTTTGTGATGATGAAGTGATGGGCTCTGGTGAGGGTAGGGAAAATACTTCCCTTCATCTTTCTTGTCAAGGCTTCTTCTTGCAATCCACCCATTTTCCTCATAATTTTTGCTATACCAATCTTCAATGACACTCTGTAGGGAAAAACATTTGGGGTTCTCCTGAATCCATAAACTCTGATAACTATAGAGATAGGGTACAAATGGAGATCTCCCCAATTGTGAACAATTTTTAATTCTGGGGCATAATCCATAGGTCTTAATAGTCTCATCATGTTTGTGTGGATTCTAGAGTTTTGTTGACATAACAGTGATTTAAGCCTAGCAGCAAAAACTCTATCAAAATTTTCATAGCTAGCTTATTTTCTATCTTAAGACAAATCAACACTCCACAGTTGAACAGGAAAATCCTCATCATCCTGGAACTTATTGAGGTCCATTTCTTCTTTAAAGACATCAACACTATTTAAAAAAATCATGTGCATCATTAGAGAATACTACCCCATTTGCTTGAGTATATTTTTATCTTTGATACCTATTAAACCCTCATGCATTAGCTCAGCAATGTAAGAATCATAATAAAAAACTACTAATAGATGGGGATGCAAAATCTAGACAACCATAAGCATGATGTGAACCGACATTGTTGCTTCTTCATCTTCTCCTAACATAAGGCACAAGACACTATACATTTTTCTATCCTTACTATTGAAATAGTCCAGTTTGAATGGATCTAGTGTATTTGGGCCCACAACAATCAAATCCCCTCTCTTATTGAAGTATCCTTTCAAAACCTCATTCTTGTAGTACTGCTTCTGAGTTTGGTAGACTTGTTTAAAATAGTTGAATTCAATGTCATCCATTTAAATTGAGAGGTCACTTAATTTGACTATCCTTCTAATTTCATCAACTATAACAGTCAACAACACATTTCCCTTTGTGTCTCTTAAAACCTTGGATACCCTATGATATGTATTAGCTATCAAATTAAATAAGTCTATATCCTTAAATACCCCAGGCACTATCGACTTACCCACATCAAGATCCCATATATTTCAATCTGGGAGGGAGCATTCCTCTGACTATAAGAAATTTTAAACAAATTGAAACCATTTATGGTAGTCTTGGCATCCTTGGCCCATCTACCCATATCATACAAACTCTCCCTGACTCTAAAATGTGGATGTGTTGGAACTATTCTTTTAATTTGGGTAGCATCACCTATGGACCCACTCAACTGTTGTAGAAGGTCATCTCTCACATTTCTATCCTTATATTCTACCTTGCCAGAGAATTCAATCCTAAGGGCCATTTTCTAAAACTAGGGATTTTTACGAGACTGATATTCAGATTTTAAAAAGAACTCTAAGACCTTTTCAAATTTCAAATTTCACTAAAAGCATGAATTTCTACTGTATCATAAGAGACTTACCCATTCTACAATTCTTATCTTCGCCTGAATGGTTTTGATGAATTATGGCCGCTTCAAGTTTAAGCAATGAATTATATGGCCTCAATCAAATCATTCTTTTGCATTGAATTGAACTGAAGTGGCCACACGGTTTGCAATCAATTCATGTGGTTCAAAAATCACGGCTTAACAGCTCACTGACAATCATTTTAAGAATTGTGAATCTGGACCGTAGATCTTTAATAGCATCTCCTTCATCTGACGTCTCTCATCTCTTCCCAGAAACAACTATTCATCTGGGAGACGTGTCAACAAGACTTGATCGCTTAAACACTAGATCTCATTCACTTTTCTTTAACCGATCAAGTCAACCATTAGATTCATCTTAACTTGGCTGCAAGTTATTTTACCTTGAGTTTACAGACTATGGCTGCAACGTCATCCACTTGGACACGTGTCAACATGACTCAATGTCTTAAAAACTAGATCTCGCACATATTTTCTTTAAGCCATTAAGCAATCCATCCAATCTTTTCCAACTTGCATCTTACTTAACATCATTTCTACACTGTACCGGACCCACTTCCTCTGCCACGCATCACCCTGACTTAATCTCTTATCCATTAGAAGTCGATCACTTTGCCTTTAAGCGATTAAGCCAACCGTCAAATCTTTCTGTACATGCTCTTCCTTTAGTTCTTCCTTTACGACCTCAGCTGGAGCCACTAGGACACGTGGTGTCATGGCATAATCACTTAAGTGATAGATTTCATGCACTTTGCCTTTAATTGATTAAGTCAGTTGTTAGACCTTCAACAAATTATCCACCTTTAAATCTATGGTCAGCTTCACCTTTAGCGGAATACATTTCACCATTTAGATACGCATCATCACCGCTTAATGGCTTAGATGCTAGATCTTGTACATCTTTAGGATAAGCCATTAAGTCATCCATTGGATTAAAATAGAACTTTCGGCACTTTAATCAACAACTGTTCAAAATACTCGGGTCCACCAACTGCCACATGTCAACACCTCTTAATGGATTAAGTGATAGATCTTGGGTATCTTAGCCATAAGCCATTAATTCTACCGTTAGATTTGTCTGTTGTTTAATCTCCACCATACTGCACTGGACAGAGCCCATGTCACTCCAAAGATATGTGTTGCTCATACTTAATCGCTTAAAGGATAGATCTTGACCATGTTGGGATCAAGTGATTAAGTCTACCATCCGATGAAAATAAATCTGCGCACTGTTTAACTGAAACCCTTTCTGACCATCGGACCCACCAAAGACATGTGTCATGATGGCCTAATGGCTTAAATGGTATATTTTGAGCACTTCAAGAATAATCCATTAAGCGGGTTGTTAGATTACAATACATTTTCTCAACAAATAATGGATTTAATAAAACACTTGCAGACTTAGGGAATAATATAGGGCCACGACGTTAGGATACCGACAACTTAATAAACATGAACATTTTAAAAGGAACCCATTCGATACATGACTTTAAGTGACAAAAATTAACATGAAAATAGAAACCTTTTAGACGCTTAGGATTTTAGGACAAAATTTGTACTCTGAAACATGAAACAAGGGTTTTTCAAGTATCCTCCACAAGACAACTTTACAAAAATAGATCAGGGACTTATTGTTTGAAATTTTTTGAATAGACCTAACAGTGGCTCTTTCTAGGGATGAATACCTCCTGTAGGTGTTACAAGAATTCAGGATCTCAGGGAAAGCAGACCAACCTACTAGAAAATAAAACTACTCACACAATGAGAAAACAAACTAAGCTAAGACAGAAAGAAACACACTTGGAGAAACACACTATGTATACAAACATAATGTTCATGGATAATTAGACTTAATGCGAAGTATAACTTCATGATCTGTCCATGAACTAGTAGTTCTAAAATATTTCTAGTAAGCTCTTTCAATAAATATGAATTTTGCCCATACCTTTCATGGACAATATAAGGTCCCAGCCAAATTGGTTCAAATTTTCCATGCTTTTCTTTATCTTTCAACCTAGCATTCCACATGAGAACATAATCTCCCACATCAAAATGTCTTGAGACTACCTTTTTGTCATACAAGTTTTTCACCTGCAATTGAATTTTTGCATTTTTCACAGAATCTTCCCTCATGGCTTCATCTAACTCCACCAGGTCATCAATTCTCAATTGCATGTCAGTATCATTATCATCATCATAAGTCTGAACAAACTTGTACATCTGCATCAAATTGTTTTGGGGCAATCTTGCTTGGATTCCATAAACTAGATCAAAAGGTGCACATCCAATAGCCTTTTTTGATGTCACCGTGTCCTCCCATACAGCCAATGCTAACTTTGAATCCCAGGCCTTCTTGTTTGTATCCAAAAATCTTTTAATAATCTTGAGGAGGCTCTTGTTTGTGGATTCAGCTTGGCCATTCCCTTGTGGGTGATAAGGTGCAGAGTAAAAGGTCTGAATACCATATTCAGCACAAAAATTGACATGTTCCTCAGATTTAAAACATATGGCATTATTTGAGATTATCTTCTCTAGGCACCCAAATCTAGTAATTATGTTCTTTAGTAAAAAATTAATCACCACTTCAATTGTAGCTTTCTTAGTGGGAATTGCTTCCACCCACTTAGTAAAGTAGTCTGTAGCTACAATGATCAATAAATGTCCTCCACTAGACTTTGTAGCTATCTCTCTAATAAAATCAATACCCATTTTTGAAAAGGGGCTTGAACTTCCACTGGTATGAGGGGCACATTACCTGAGAATTTTAGCTTACAAGAGAAATGTTGGCAAGCATCACATCTTTTAACCAATTGATAAGCATCTCTAAAAATAGTTGGCCACCAAAACCCTGCTCTCAAAATCTTATGTGCAATAGTCTTGGCCATGTAATGGCCACCACACACTCCATTATGCATCTCTTGCAGGATCCTATTTTCTTGTTCTTTATCAACACACTTCAATAAAATTCCTTTAGGGATCCTCCACCACAACTCATCTCTGATCAGGGAAAAATGGATTGCTTGTAAATTTAATGTTCTTTTCTTATTCTCATCCATGCCCTATGAATAATTCATCCTTTGCAAATAACAAATAATGTTAGTGTACCAGTCACAATGGTCAAGGTTATAAATGAAAGGTCTATGTTCTTCTTCTTGGGTATTAGTATGATTATCATCCAAGTTTGCACTAGCCATCATTTTGGCTAAACCCATCCCTCTAACCAATTTAGTGATTTGGATTTCTATGTTGAACTCTTGAATCCTATTTATCCATCTGCACCTCTTTCCTGACACCTGTTATTGAGTAAAGATGTCCTTAACTGCTGCTGAAGGAACATAAGCCACTACAATAGCACCTATCAGATAACATCTAAAATATTTCATAGATTTTACTAATGCATAGGCCTGTTTCTCAGTTATGTCATATTTGAGCTTTGTAGCCTGTAATGATTTGCAGAAAAATGCAATAGGCTTCTCAAACCCTTATTCATTTTTCTGTAACAACACTTCAACAATAGTGTGACAAGATGCAAATAAAAAAATATTCATGGGCTTTGAATAATTAGGAGCTCTCAAGATAGGGGCATCCTTAATAGCTTTCTTAATTTCTTGAAAAGACTTGGTGGCCTCCCTATCCCATTCTATTTTAGCTCTTTGAAATTGGTCTACTTTTTTTAGCAAAGTTAGTTACAAACCTTCTGAGGATATTTACCTATCCGAAGAAGCAATGAATTCCCTTGACATTTCTTGGGATGGGCACTCTGTCAATAGCAACTACCCTATCTGGGTCAATTCTAACCCCTTTTTTTGAAACAATGTGACCCGATAACTTACCTTCTGTCACCCCAAAGATGTATTTCTTGGGATTGAGAGAAATCCTAAATTCTAATGGTCTTTCAAAAAAAAATTCCAAATGCTCACAATGTTTCTCTTCCTTCTTTGAATAGGCTATGAGATCATCCTGATAGATCTCAAGAAATTTTTGCAGGAAGGCTGAGAATGCAACATCCATGGCCCTCTGAAAAGTAGCCCTAGCATTCATCAAACCAAAAGGCATCCTCACATACACATATGTTCCCCATGGCATGGTGAAAGCAGTCTTAAACTACTTTGATTCTTTGACCATAATCTGGTTATACCTAGAGAATCCATCCATCATGGACATAAGTTCACATCCAGTGACTCTCTACAACATATTCTCCATGTTGGGGAGAGCATAGTTATCCTTCAAGAAAGATATGTTCAAATTTCTAAAATCCACACACAGCCTGATATCCCGATTCTTCTTTCTAACAGGGACCAGATTAGAAACCCAGGAAGAATGCCTAATGGGCTTGATTATCCCAGCGTCTTTCATCTTTTTCAATTCTTGTTCCATCTTATGCCTAAGGGTGGGATTTATGGGTCTTTTCTTTTTCCTAAAGGGCTTGGCATCTTCTTTCAATTGAATGTCATGTTGAAATAGTTCCTCATTATATGCCTTTAGGTCATCATATGTCCAAGCAAATACTTTTTTGTATTTCCTTAAAAGATCAGTCAGATCCTTCTTCACCTTGGGTGACATTTTCTTACCAATAAATAAGTTCTTAGGACTTCTTATGTTCCTGCATTAAATTCCTCCAAATATTTAGATCTATTTACACATGTGATAGAGTATGGTATGTCCTTACTATCAAAGGCCCTCTCCAAAACAACTAGTCCTTTTGGGACTTTATTTGACTTCATATGCAATATCTCCTTTCCCAAGACAGTATCCTTTCCATCAATGTTTTTCACATACTTTGTGAAATCTATCTCTTTATATTCAAGACCTACCTCACAATACAAGAATCTAAGAATATCTACATCATAATCAAACACTTTCCAACTATCCACATTGTTAGGTATTGAAGGCCTAGTTTGAACTTCTATCTCAGAAATTCCAGCAAAGGTAATGTCTTCTGGCCTTAAAGAAATGTTAGCTAACAAATCTTCCATTCTTTTTTGGCTTCTATCCATCCAGTCAATATCGAATGCATCAAAACTTTCTATCTCATCCCATACTACATTTTGGTACTGCTTCAATCTATGGTTCTTTGATGCATATTTAGATTTGATCCGAGATACCACTAGCTTAGAGTCTCCAATAACTCTGATGCATTTGATTCCATGCCTTGCAACTAGTCTCAGACCTATCAACAGAGCCTCATATTCTGCTACATTATTTGTACAATTAAATAGCAGAGAAAATGAAAATTTGAAGGTTTTTCCAGAGGGAGATATCAACAAAAATCCAGCACCAACCCCCTCCTTAGAACTGGCACCATCAAAATACATTATCCATAAATTAGACTGTTCAGATAAGTTATTTACATCTTCTGACAACAATGCAGGTTGTGATCCTTTTACAACTTGACTTTCCTACACTTGAAACGTCCCCATTTTAGTGTCCAAGAAACAATTCATGTTATTATCATCTTGTTCCTCAATCATATGAGGAGTTCTAGTTTCCCTTGATACTTTGATGTTTTCACCATTTATGTTAAAAGTGGAAAATGATAAATCACATTGAATGCTTCCCCCATAGATGCACTCCATTTTCTTGACAATAACATTCCATATTGGGGTGGAATGTCTACAACCAATACACTCATAGTTAGCACTTTATCAGGGAAAGCTATCAATTTGTAAGGCAAAGCCTTAATAGTGCCTATGATAGGCACCTCTCTAGAATCCATAGCTTGGAATCTCCTATGTGGAGTGTCTACCTTTAGTCCCATAGACCTCATGACTTCTACATGTATAACAATGTTGGATGCCCCAGAGTCAATCATGCAGTTCTTCAACATTTTTCCATTTATTAACAATGTTAGGAAAAAAGGATGGACGGTTTCTGTAGTAGTGCTAACAATATTAGTATCTAAATAAATTTGGGGAATCTTTGATACAAGTTTGTCAGATTCCTTTGATGATTTATCCTTAGTGCCTAATACTTTCTTGTTTTGTTCTGGTCCTATAGTTTTGGTAGAGCTAACACTCTTCACCCATGTCAGAGTCTTTTCCTTGTTCTCTCCTATCCTCATCATTTCTAATAGAGGCACTTTAACAGTTATCTGAGACAAAAGTTGTCCCATATCTAGAGGGGTGTAAGTCATATCAGAAATGTCTAATTTCTAGTTTTTGCAATCCACATCTTCTACTTGAGTAGCCAGTTTAACTTCATTTCCCCTATGTGGTTTGTCCTCTGGTTTGTCCTCCTTTTTGGGATGAGGTACCGAACTCTCTCGTCTCTTCATCTTTTCCTTATACATATTTGGGCCAGTAGATTTTTTTCCCTTCTTAATCAAAATCATATAATTAGTACCTTCAGCCTATTTCTCCTTTTGTTGTGGCCTTTTGGTACTATTTGGGGTATCCTTGATAAAGATACCAATAGGTTTGCCATCTACATTTCCAACTACTCTGTTTCTTAAAACGTAATTGTCCCTTGCTTGTGCAACCATATTAGTTGTGATCTCAGATATCTCTTCATCAGATGACCTTCTCAAAATAGGGGTCTCATCACATCCTTCAGCATTGCATCTCATATTATCAACTTCCCAATTCTGTATATCAAAATCATCAGGCCGATAATATGTTTCTTCATTAAAGCGTGAGGAATTCATAGCACAACCACTATCATTATATTCTTCTTCTTCTTCTTCTTCATTTTCCTCAGCGGCAGAAACTCTTGCAGCAATAACACAATATTCAGGGTTGTGTGGAGACTAACAAGGTACACACTAGGGGTTTTCACTGCATATATTTACAGAGGTCTTGTGTAGGGGGTCAGAATTTTTTTCATCAGACTTATCCTTCTTTGGTGGGATGATAGGTTTCCCATGTTTCCACTGAGTAGTATAAGGATAGTTATGCATCCTAGGCTTTCTATTGTAATTTCCATAGGAAGGCTTATAATTATTTGGAACCCTATTATGACTACTTTCTCCAGGATTTAGATTTTATAAAGCATTCAAAATTAATTTAAGGCTATCATCCTCTTAAGGTTTTGAACTCAGGGGCTTATCTGATTCTTTTTTATTATACCTGGTGGATTTCCAATCTTCTCTCCTACCTACTTTCCCAGAAACTCTTCTATTTGTCTCAATGTTGACTACTACCTTATATGCTTCCCTAATATTCCTAGGGTTCTTATCTCTTAATAAATAACCCATTTTTGCATCAAAGGCATTAAGATAGGCAGCGAGACATACATTGTCATCTAATCTCATTAGTTGTAGCAACTTGTGCATTGCCCTCTAGAATCTGATATTGAATTCCACCATTTCTTCATTAGGGTTCTTCTTTATGTTTTTTATTGCGTTCAGCATGAATCATTCATTAGTTTTGTCCCCATATTGGTCCCTAAAACATTCTTTCATCTCATCCATGGACCCAATGCACTCATGGAGCAATCCTCTAAACCAGTCCCTTGTATCCTCAGTTAGTGATTGCACAAACAATTTCATCATAACATCATCATGTACAAATTTCATAGTCATCAACCATATCCATAAAATGAGCTAGATGTTCTTCACATGTTATTACATTATTCCCAGCAAATTTAGGAAGCTTATCCCTAATCTTCTTAGGAATTTCATTAGCATAACTAGGGATGCCAAGGAAAATAAATTGTCTGTACCTTTTAGTATACACGGGAGTTTTTTGAGATAAAGTGTTACCTTGAGCATTTGAAGTGGTAGCACTTCCGAAATCAATAGGTGGTGGTATATTCTTTTCCAAATTTAGAGACATTTTAGGACCAGGACCAGCAGGATGAGGACCAGAGGCTTGCCTTAGGAATTCAATTTTCCTTTTCATTTCAAGAGAAGAGTCTTCCAACTCAGCCTTTTCTAATTCCTTGGCTATTATTTCTGTCTCTCTTTTAGCTCTCTCCAATTTAGTATCTAGCTTAAGTAGGGGATCCACCATACTTCCCTTGTTCACTGGCTTCTTTATTTCAATAGTTGCTAGCTTTGTTTACCTTTGTCCTTGGGTTTTGTTATGTCATACAATTGTTGAACAATAGGTTCATATTCCAGTTTCTCAGGTACAACAATAACATTCATTGCTTCGAAATCTCTGAGTTGCCTTTTCAACTGGTCAGATTGAATATGAGCATGCATGATTCTTTCTTCCTTTTCTCTTTCTCTTTTTTTTCTCAAGGCAATTTGTTCTTGGATATTCCTTTCCAACTCACCCACCTCTTCAAAAATCTCTTCAGAATCCACAAGAGTTACATCAGATTCTATGTTTTCATCCATGATGGTTATATCCCTTCTGTGGTGATGGACATGTGGTCTTTCAGATGAGGGAGAGCTCGGATCACTTGGAGCATTCCTATTCTCTTCGCCTCTACTCTTAGATCTAGACCTTGTCTCATTTCCTTGAGACTTACCATGAACTATCTTTCTGGTATATCTAGGGACATCATCAACCCTTTCAATCTGAGAGTAATACTCCCCATAGATTCCTAACCCTGGTTGTACTTCTTTTTCAACTTCTACATTTTCTTCCTCATCATTAGGAGGAATGGGAGTATCCATTCTTATGTTCCTTCTCTGCCTCAAGGTTTGGGGAGTAACTTTGGTAGCATTTCTATTTACTGATTTCCCAGCTCTGGAAGTGGATGGAATCTCACCTTCCAATTTATTCTCTGGACGACTGTTCATTTTGGATCTGGTATTTTTGTAACTTATAGTTAGACAATAGTGTATCAAAACAATAATATATTAGCACTGATGTAGAGATTTCTTTGAGTTTCCACCCAACAAAAGAAAAAGCCGAGAAATACACAATAACTTTGAGTAACAAATTTCTATTATGGAAAGTTTTCATGGGTCACAAATATCAATACATTCTAAGCACTTATCCCAATATATTCTCAAGAGTAATACAAGCCACTGGGACATGCAAAGGCACAACTCTGTAGTACAATGGTCAACCAACTGGTAGTGACAAGTAAGTAGGCCAGGAGCCCAGCTCAACTTGAGAAACCTTACTCTCTTATTGCAAATGAAACATGCGTTCCCCAGAAAAGTCACCATTTTGTTGGTTTCTTTTTATGTTGTAATAGAAACAATAATAACCTCTTCCCTTCATGATTGTTTTATAGAGGAGCCACCTCCAAATTTTTGTTCATACAAGAAAAGGACCAACTAACAAGCACTCTCCAAATAATTCTACTCTTTACGTCCTGCTACACAAAGGGGTGGATACCCTATTATACTTATTGATATATCCAATCTGGTACTATCAAGCAGTAATCTCACAATGACTCAACATGACCGGGAGATACTAGATAATTGGCTAATTATACATTGAGAAATGGAGCATGAGATAGAAATTAGAACAAACTTATAAAAATGAAGACTTAATGGATTTTAAATGTTTGCTCTTAGGAAAAAACAATCAATGTGCAACTAGATATGCAATAAAAAAAAATTTATCTGCCTCTGATCAGTGCTTTATCCACTGGGCTATATTCTGATTGAGATACAATATACTAAAATTAATGCTCACCAAATATTTCAAATCATAACACAACCATCCCAAAACTCCTACTACTAATAGAATCCTTGCAACATGTCAGATGAATCTATGCTTAAATCCAAGTCTAATTTAATATGATCTAGGATCAAAACTCTCAAATAAGTACATAAACATAGAGAAGACTATGCTAATGAATTATAAATTTCATAACTCATATAACACATAACACAGGAGAGATTAGAATTTGGATCTTTGTATTAAATTCAGAAAATCTTATTTCAGTATACAAAAAGTACTCAGAGATAACCTCTTCAATAACCTGCAAAAGATCTCTCAACTTTATTTCTGACTTCTTACACTATCTAGTACAAATTATGTTATATTTCCCCTTTTGAGTGAAAACTTTACAAATGGTTTACACTACAAATTTTCCATTACTTTCCAATGATCTTGGGAATCCTTTTATAGACTAGGATTGCAACAAGATTTGGATCAATTGGAATAAGGATAAAATTAATGACTCGCTAAAAAGACAAAATAGATAATGGAGTGATAACCACTCTTGTTACAATAAATATTCAATAGATTTTGTCTTTTGACCACTTTGTACTTGTAACTTCTTCAAAGTTGCTCAGTGTGAGCCATCTGGAATCTATTGTCTTTGATGTTAGTGATGTAGGATCTTTACTTTCAACTGTATCAACCAACCTACTGGGCTTCTTCATGCACTTGTATGTTGTCACCTTCACCTGGATCAACTATTGTGTACTTTTTTCTCCAATAAGTGTACACCTCATCACCTAGCCAATTGAAGTTGAGGACCTCATATTTTCTATTGTTAATTTCCTTCTAGGTGGTATATGACTTCTCAATCTCATTTGACCAAAATCCAAAAACTTCTCTGGCTTTGCCTACTATCTCAACTGTCTAAACAAACAGAAATGTACTCTCCAATGTAATTATGCTATTGGTCTATGTTGCCAAGCCTCCATTCATCAGTCGATGCCATAGAACCTCATCTTTGATATCTCCATTTTTCTTGAAGAGATTTGGGAACATTTCATAACGGTCCTTTGAATATTCCTTTTATAGGGCTATTACCTTTCTAATGATGATGCTCCTCCTTATGTCTATGTCCATGAGCAGTTTGACACATTTATGAGTGCTAGTCAAGACTATGTCAACATCATTTTCCTTCTTGCAAGTGGTGCGGAATAATTTCAACTCTCCTCCCTTCCCTTTCCACTTATCCACCAATTGGTCTAATTGGTCCTTGTCTGCATTATACTCATTCATCATGTTAACAATTTTCTTAGCTTGTGCATAGATGGCAGTAGGCACCAATTCATGTGTACAATGCATCAGGGTGCTATGTATCTTATCTTCATATTTTTTCTTAATCCATGCCTCTTCTTCTATGAAGGCTACAGACTATTCCACCCATTGTTTCTTTTGTCTTTCGAGCTCTACTCTTTCAGCTATTAGTCTGACTTTTTCTTGCTCAACCTCCTCTAATGTGGTAAAAGTTGATGGTGCAGGGGAAGGAGGATAAGTGATAATGGGACTTGATGAGGATAGCTGGTGAGGGTCTTGTGTAATCCTCCTTTGAAGCACAACTTTGATTGTTTGCTTTCCCTTTAGGAATGCAATCTTATCATCCTTTTGCATATTTTTGACCCTCTCATCATTGTAAGCTTTCAGAACAACTTTATACTTTTGGGTTAAGCTCTTGAAAATATCTTCTTACTTCTCAGCTACCTTCAAACTTAATTTAGTAGTTTGCAAAGTAAGGTTAGCTTCTTCTACCCCTAAAGTATCTAACACTCTTTTTATTATGAAGCTACCTGCACTTTTAGCCTAATCATCTTCATTTGTTCTCCTTTTATCTTTCCTCTTCAAGGACCATATTGTCAGTGTTTCATGATCCTCACTATACTGGGCACCAATTGATGTTCCACCAGTGTGCAATGGTTTTTCTTCCTTCCTCACAGCATCAAACACAATGGCATCATCCAAATCCCACTGGGGTAAGATAAGGACTCCTTTTTTCTTCACCAACTCCCTACCCACTTCAGGGGTTATCTTGTCAAACTTGGTCACCAATTCTTGTTTGACTTCCTTCTAAATGTCTTCTTTTCTCTAGTTTGGCTGAGCTTCTTGCAACTTGTGACACTTATCCTTGAACTTGTCAATATGGGTTCTCCATAGGAATTGAATGAAGGCCCTAGCCTTAACAAAATTATCATCAGATAGAAATTCTTCACTAAACTATTTGGTTACAGGGTCTAGCTCCTTTCCTGCAAACTCTGCTACTGTAAGATCTAGAGTTGCATGCCAACGTGCCTCTAGCACTCCCTCTTGTAGCTCCTGGGCTGTGAAAAAAACTTGCCTTGTATTTCCCATTTGGACCAATTGCTCTGCAATAGCTTTCTCATCCATCTGAAGAGGGGACTGAGAAGGGGATTATACATGACTTTCTTGTTCTTTTCCCTCCATCTTCTGCCTCTTTGGAGATGGCATTATTTAGGCAATAACATCTGGTGGGCTCTTTCCCTTTTGATCAAAAGTTTTTTCAATCTTGGAAATAATTGTACTGTACCCTCTTCATTTATAGACCACATAATTCCTAGGTGGGACTACCCTTCCTTGTGTAATTCTTCTCAGAATAGCCTTATCTTTTTCTGGCTCAGTCTCCATTACTTTTTTTTTCTTCTGGTTAAGAGTCTGCATTATATCTTCAAATAGTGTCATCAGAGACTCAATCTTCTTGGCCTAGGGAAAAAATTCCTTCAAAGGATCATAGGATCTGTCAAAATTGTGAACAAAATCCAAAGATTGCTTATACACCAACCACTTTTTTTTCCTGACTTCTTGATCATTCAGATCAAACACATTCCTTATGATGTCCTCTGGAAAATTGAATTAGTGATCAAGTGCCAGGCACTTGGTCCTCTTCCTGAACATATCCGTAATGAAACCTTCATTGTCTACATACCTTAACAAAGATGTTGCTAGATGGTATGGCTCAAAATATTTGTCAAATTGTGTCCATCCCCCCTTTGTTATAATGAAGTGATGGGCTCTAGTGAGAGTAGGAAAAATACTTGCCTTTATCTTGCCTGTCAAGGATTCTTCTTGCAATCCATCCATTTGCCTCAGAATTTATGCTATACCATTCTTCAATGACACTCTGTAAGGTAGAAGATTTGGGGTTCCCCTGAATCCATAAACTCTGTTAACTGTAGAGACAAGGTACAAAATGAGATCTCCCCAATTGTGAACAATTTTTAATTATGGGGCATAATCCATAGGTCTTAATAGTCTCATCATGTCTATGTGGATTCTAGGGTTTTTCTTACATAACAATGATTTAATACTAGCAGCAAAAACTCTATCAAAATTTACATAGTTGGCTTCTTTTCTATCCCAAGACAAATCAGCACTCCATAGTTGAACAAAAAAGTCCTCATCATCCTGGAACTTAGTGAGGTCCATTTCTTCTTCAAAGACATCATCACTATTGAAAAAAATCATGTGCATCATTAGAGAATACCACCCCATTGGCTTGAGTATATTTTTATCTTTGATGCCTATTAAACCCTCATGCATTAGCTCAGCAATGTAGGAATCATAATAAAAAACTACTGATAAATGGGGATGCAAAATATGAACAAACATAAGCATGATGTGAATAGGAATTTTTGCTTCTTCATCTTCTCCTAACACAAGGCATAGGGCACTATACATTTTTCTATCCTTACTATTGAAATAGTCTAGTTTGAATGGCTCTAGTGTATTTGGGCCCACAACAATCAAATCCCCTATCTTATTGAAGTATCCTTTCAAAGCCTCATTCCTGTTGTACTCCTTCTGAGCCTGGTAGACTTGTTTAAAATAGTTGAATTCAATGTCATCCATTTGAATTGAGAGGTCACTTAATTTGAATATCCTTCTAATTTCATCAGCTATGAAAGTCAACAACACATTTCCCTCTATGTCTCTTAAATCCCTGGATACCCTGTCATATGTATTAGCTATCAAAGTAAACAGGTCTATATCCATAAATACCTTGGGCACTATCAATTTACCCACATCAAGATCCCATATGTTTCAATCTGGGGAGGGAAAATTCCTTTGACTATAAGCAATTTTAAACAAATTCAAACCGTTTATGCTAGTCCTGGCATTCTTGGCCCATCTACCCGTATCATACAAACCCTCCCCAACTCTAAAATGGGGATGTGCTAGAAATATTATTTTAATTTGGGTAGCATCACCTGTGGACCCACTCAACTATTGTAGAAGGTCGTCTCTCACATTTCTATCCTTATATTCTACCTTGCCAGAGAATTCAATCCTAGGGGCCATTTTATGAAACTAGTACTTTTTACGAGACTGATATTCAGATTTAAACAAGAACTCTGAGACATTTTCAAATTTCAACTTTCGCTAAAAGCATGAATTTTTGTTGTATCACAAGAGACTTACCCATTCTACAATTTGTCATGAAGAGCTCAATGCCACTGCAATTCTAATCTTTGCCTGAATGATTTCGATGAATTATGACAGCTTCAAGTTTAAGCAATGAATTATATGGCCTCAATCAAATCACTCTTTCACATCGAATTAAACTGAAGAGGCCACACGTTCTACAATCCCTTTGCCTAGTTCAAAACTCACGGCTTAACGGCTCACTGACGATCATTTTAAGAATTTTGAATCTGGACCGTAGATCTTCAACAACTTCTCCTTCATCTAGTGGCTCTCATCTCTTCCCAAAAACAACTATTCATCTAGGACACGTGTCAACACGACTTGATCTCTTAAATGCTAGATCTTGTTCACTTTTCCTTTAAGCGATCAAGTCAATTGTCAGATTCATCTTAACTTGGATGCAAGTTATTTTACCTTGAGTTTACTGACTACGACTTCAACATCATCCAATTGGACACTTGTCAACATGACTTAATGGCTTAACTGCTAGATCTCGCAAATCTTTTCTTTAATCCATTAAGCAAGACGTCTGATCTTTTCCAACTTACATCTTACTTAACATCATTTCTGCGCTGTACTAGACCCACTTCCTCTACCACGTGTCATCATAACTTAATCGCTTATCCATTAAATATCGATCACTTTTCCTTTAAGTGATTAAGCCAACCTTCAGATCTTTCTGTACATGCTCTGCCTTTAGTTCTTCCTTTACGACCTCAGCCGGACCCACTAGGACAAGTGGCTTCATAGCTTAATCGCTTAAGTGATAGATCCTGTACACTTCACCTTTAAGCAATTAAGTCAACCGTTAGATCTTCAACAAGATGTCCACCTTTTAATATGCAGTCAGCTTCACCTTTAGTGGAATACATGTCACCATCTAGACACGCGTCATCACCGCTTAATGGCTTAGACACTAGATCTTGAAAATCTTTAGGATAAGCCATTAAGTCATTCGTTGGATTAAAATAGAACTATCAGCACGTTAATCAACAGCTGTTCAAAATACCTGGGTCCACCAACTACCACATGTCAACACCGCTTAATGGCTTAAGTGATAGATCTTGCACATCTTAGCCATAAACTATTAAGTGTATTGTCAGATATGTCTGTTGTTTAATCTCCACTATACTGCGCTGGACAGGGCCCACATCACTCCAAAGACACGCATCACTTAGACTTAATCACTTAAAGGATAAATCTCGATCATGCTAGGATCAAGCGATTAAGTCTACCATCCAATGAAAATAAATCTGCCCACTGTTTAACTAAAACCCTTTCTAACCATCGGACCCACCAAAGACACGCATCATGACAGCTTAATGGCTTAAATGGTAGATTTTGAGTTCTTCAGGAATAAGCCATTAAGTGAGCCATTAGATCACAATACATTTTCTTGACAGATAATTTATTTAATAAAACACTTCCAAACTTTGGACTTAGGGAATAATATAGGGCCACGACGTTACGATACCAAAAAATTAATAAACATGAACATTTTAAAAGGAACCCATTTGAGACATGATTTTAAGTGACAAAAAGTAACATGAAAATAGAAACCTTTTAGACGCTTAGGGTTTTAGGACCAAAATTTGTACTCTAAAACATGAAACAAGGGTTTATCATGTATCCCCCACAAGACAATTTTACAAAAATACACCAGGGACTTATTGTTTGAAATTTTTTTGAGTAGGCCTAACACATCATTTTGAGGATTTTCCTAATTTTTTGGTAATTGGAGCCTGACGCTCGGGTGAAATGTTTTGGTGCTCGAGAGTGATACACTATTGCTCAGGTAGAGTATCAGGTTGTTTAGTGTAAACAAACCTATTGTATTCTTCTGGTTCTTTTCTACTTTCCTTATCATTCTTCTCTACAAATTCATCTATTCTTACATTTGCACTTTCAATGATCTTGTTAGAGGAATTGTTAAGACATTTATAATCCTTGCTTTTGGTGGAACACCCTAGAAAGATACCTTCTTCACTTTTGGATTCAAGATTTCCATTTCTATCATCTTTCAAAATATAACATTGACTACCAAAAATTCTGAAGTAACTGACATTGGGCGTGTAACCATACCAAAGCTCATAGGGTGTCTTCTTTGTGTCCTTCTTCAATTGTACTTTGTTCAATGTGTAGATAGGAGTACTGACAGCTTCCCTCTAGAAATTTTAAGTGATGCTTTTCTCAATCATCAGTGTTCTTGCACAATCGATAATTAATCTTTTTATCCTTTCAGCAATTCCATTTTGGTGTGGTGCTCTTGGTAAAGAAACATGTCTTTTAATTCCATGCTTATTGCAATAGTTAGTGAATTCTTCTGAAATAAACTCCCCTCCTCTATCTGATCTCAAGAATTTCAATTCCTTACCACTTTGTTTTTCTACCATAGCCTTATACCATTTAAACATCTTGAATGCTTCTGATTTATCTATTAAGAACATAACTGTCATCATTCTAGAATAATCATCTACAAAGAGAATTAAATACCTATCATCATAGTAACTCTTTGTCCTCATTGGTCCACATAAATCGGTATGGACTAATTCTAGAATAGGATTAGATGTATGGGATTTACTCTTGAAACTAGACTTTGTTAGCTTACCTTTTTGACAATTCTTGCACATGATATGTTCAGTCTTTGACATGCTCGGTAAGCCTCTCACTCTTATTTTATTTCTTATCTTTATCATGTTGTCAAAATTCACATGGCATAGTCTTTTATGCCACAACCATATGTCTTCATTTCTATCCATCAAATAGGTGGTTTTAATGTCATCAAGATAGAAAAGGTTACCTTTTGTCTATTCACCAGTTCCGGTCAACCTTCCCGATTCATTAAAGATATTTGCCTTCTTATTCTCAAATGCTACTCAGTGACCTGTATTATTCAGCTTTGAAACAATTAACAGATTATAATTAAGTCCTTTTACCTAGTAAACATTTTCACATTTAATCAGGTTATTCAACATTATAGCTCCTTTACCTTCAACTGGATAGGGTGTTTCATTACCCATTCTTACTAATTCACCATTATACTATTCAAAAGTTTCAAACTTTTGTTTATCACCGGTCATGTGGTGAGTGCAGCCACTATCTATAATGCAAACATAAATCTTACTAACCTTAGATATGAGTGCAGTCTCTACATACCTTTCTTCTTCTTTGTATGAATCATCCTTCATGGCTTCAAATACCATCTCAATGTCTTCATCAGATTCAGTGTCAGTATCTCCATCTTTGTTCTCAGCTAGGTAACAAGCTTTCTTCCCTTTGTCCTTGTAGTCTTGGGTATCTCTTCTATCAGATTGTCAGTTGCTTCCATAATCTCTGTTATCACCTCAGTCAAACTTTTTTTCATATGTTCTATCATTACTTCTGTCATCTTTTATTTTGTTAGGACATCTTGTAGCAAAGTGTCCAACCTCTTTACAATTAAAACATACAAGTGGTAATTTACCTTTGTATCTACCTTTGCCTCTCTACAATCTTCTTGCCATTAGTGCTTCAATATCATCAAGTCTTGGGTCCTTATTATCACTTTCAGTATCATTTCTAATAGTGTGTCTATGACTTGACTTACTTATTTTGAAAGAAGATTTGAATGCAGACTCTATAGATGGTAAGATACTACTATCAAAGTTATTCATCTCAAATGAAATCAGTCTACCAATCAGACTATCTAAAGTAACAGTATTGTTTGCAACTGCTCTCATTTATGTATAGAAGATACTCTATTAGCATATACATGTAGTAAGGTTCTTAGTATTTTACTTACCAATGTCTCTTCTTCTAGTACACCTCCAACTCCTCAGATAGCATTGACTACCTCTTTGATTTTGCAGCTATACTGAGTGATATTTTCTCCTTTCATCCTTAGGTCATCAACCTCCCTCTTAGGATTTCTCCCTTGGCTCTTAGTACATTAGCATCTCCTCCATGTACCAGTTTCAATTTATCCCACATTTGATTTGTAGAGGTGTAGGTTTTGACATCTTCAAACTCAGCATCAGAGAGTAAGGAAGCAAGTTCTATCATCATGCAATTGTTCTCATTTTTTTCTCTCAATTGCTCAAGTGTGTGAGGTCCTATAGGAAACACATATTCAGTATCTAGATGTTGAGTAACATCAATACCAATACCTGATAGGATGTGGAGTCTTATTCTACTTTTACATGATGCAAAGTTGTCTTTATTCAACTTGGGCACATCTCGTTTGTTCATCTTGTGATCTTTTTCTTGAGCAATTAAACTCCCTTTCTAAGAACAAAAACTCTGATACCAATTCTTATAATAACTGAGAGGAGGGGGTGAATCGGTGGCCTCAAAAATATTCCAATAAATAAGCACAAAAAATTAGTACCACAATATTAAGCCTCTAGTTATCTTCATTCCTAAAAGATGAATGCCTTCAAACAATATTAACAAATAACTACAGCTCGGAGTTGACTGTTAAACCTTATTCTTATTGTTTACCGATTAGCAGTCTTTCATTTACCGAAGAATAGTAAATTGCTTAGTGTATACTGATCAATCCAGAATTAGTTGCGTAATGCAAAACACTAAAGTAATGACTCATAAACACATTGACACATGGATTTTTAACGTGGAAACCCTATTAAGGGAAAAACCACTTGGGACCGGTAACCCAAATTTTTCACTCTTCAGAAGTGATCTCAGTGAAGAGCCAACCCTGTTAAAGCCAACCCTGTTAAAGGTTACAAACACATTGTTAGGTGTGACCTTGTTAAAGGATTTAAATATAATATTTTGTCACTTGATATCGGGAATCTCTATGCTACCTCCTATGACCAAACCCTGATTTTTCAAATGGTATCTGGCATCTCATGCTATCTTCATGATCAAACTTTTGGATACTCCTTGGGATGTATCTCAGTATAGAAAGGATTGTTAAGTCCTGCTCGGTTAAGAGACTTTCTGAATCAATCGTTAAACTAAAATAGTAAATAATCTGTTCACACATAAAACTTAGACTTTGTAGATTTTCAGATCTATTATAAGCTCATAATACCTTTCCGATCAATGTATCTTTTCAATACCTTTTCTCCACTTCTTTATGCTCGATGCTATTGTACTTCTCTATAGCTCAGTGTCTATAGAATTCTTTAGCTCTTTCCTCAACTTGATTGATCAGGATTGTATGAAGTTTTTCTTCATCATTTTCTCTCCAACATCCTCTTTCTCTATTCACTCCCCTAATTCATAATGAATTAGATTGTCTCTTTATAGACATGATATCACCGTTTCTCACTTCTTGATTTTATTGTTCTTGGCGTGATCCGCAATCTTATCTAATATCGCTTTAAATCTTTACTTTAGTTTTATCCCATAGATTTCTCCTTCACAACTCGATAAAATAGCTTTAAATATTTTACTTATCTTTGTCTTTAACTTGTCGATGAAAATAATGTTAACAACCAGTTAAATCTATCTTTAGCTCTTGTTAGCTAAGTATTTTGTCATTTCTGAACTTCAGTTATTTTTGGTGTCTAACTCTTTGATAGCTTCAGTCAACACTTTAGTTCTCCTCGGTCATCTTCATCGGGGTTTTTTGTGTGTCGAGCATCACTGTGAAGTTCTACTCATCGGTAATGATTGTGATTCTGCTCGTCGGTAATGCTTGTCGGGTTTCTTTCTCGGGAAACACTATGACTTTACTTTCGGGTTTCTATGTCCATCGGGGTGCACTGCTCGTCATTGTTTGTAGTAACTTAGTGAATATTGATCTTTTATTCATTACTTAAAGAATAACCTTTATCATTTTGATTCTCTGAAATCTTTAACATTTTGCATAAACCGATAAGATTATATCAAGTTGACATCAATGAAAATACAATCCATTAACTAATTTAGTGTCTTGCATTATCCTTTTTTTTTTGGTGATCAACTTAACATCTTCAAACATTCAATCAGTTATGGTTCATCAATTCACTGCAATTATTTCCAAGAATCCTTGGAGGGCCAACAATGGAATGACTCTCAAAATTACCCTCAGGAATTAGAACATTTGAGGAGTTAGCATCCAAGTTTGTGAATCATTACTATTATAACATAAACATGAGGTCACCATGATAAACTTGTGTAACACCAAACAAAGAGAAGGAGAAGCATTCTTGATTTTCCTATATAGGTGGAAAGCGATGTTTGCTCGATATCCTAGGAGTGTGCTGAAAAAGAAAAAGATGGGCATCTTTATGAATATTTTGAATACAAAAATGAACTATTGAATACAACTCCAATGTACACCTACCTTTGAAAAGATTATTGAAAATGAGGTCATAATAGAGGAAGGTTTAGTAAAAAGTGGGGAGATAAAGCTTTATAAATAAAATAAGTGTTTTCCTAATAATCACAACAATTCTAGCACTAATAGGGACCCTACTAAAAACAATAGATTTTGGTTAAAGAACACCAATAAGGGCCTTGTTAATGATGGATATGTTGAAGCAAAAAACCTTAAAGCTACCTCATTTAATCTTATAAGAGGATCTAACCAAGCTAATAAAGTCAATCAATCAACAAAGATCTCATTCAATAACAATAATTTTGTGAATAATCAAGATGCTAACAAACCAAAACCTTTCTTTTCTCCATCACCAAGAAGGAAGTTCACACCCTTGGGTAAGCCTCTTGAAAATTATTTGAGGAATCTTATTGCCAATAAGATTATTTTTCTACTGGAATCAAGGCCAGATGAACCACAAATCAAACCCTCATGGTGGAATGACACCCATCATTGTGAATACCATCAAAATAAAGGGCACAAAATGAATGAGTGCATGAGGTTGAAACATGTGGTTCAAGATATAATAGATAATGGTGTGATCAAATTGGAAGGGCCTCAAAACAATGAAGATTGTGTGGCATTTAAATCTCCTTTCTTCAATCATAAAAAAAGGGGAATCGTCGAATGCTAATCAAAACAACCAAAGAGGAAATGATAAGGTCAATTTTTCTCACACCTATGAAAATGTTATCAATTCCTTATCGAGACATGAAAACACTATCAATGTCATTGTGGTAAAATAAAAACCATCAAAAGAGACCTCTAATGTTGTGACTAGGGGGAAAGCTTCGAAGGTAACATTACAAGGAACTACCCCTAAGAATACTTGGCCTAATCAAGAAACTTCTTCTTCAAGACAATACAACCTTGTAGATCAACTTCAAAAGACGCCAGCACAAATCTCAATTCTAGAATTGTTAAAACTTTTGCCAAATCATAAGGAGATTTTGGAAAAGGATCTTGTTGAGAACACTATTACCAATAACTTATATGTGGATAGATTCCAAAACATGGTTGGACATCTCATTGCACCTCATTGTCTATCATTTTCTGAAGAAGATGATATGTCCATCAACCATCCCCAAAATCTCCCACTACATATAGAAGTTCTGATAAATAAACACTGTTTCAAACAAGTCCTCATTGATGGTGGAGCTGGTTTAAACATTTTCCCCTTAAGTCTTCTTAAATCCCTAGGATTTTTCGAAGGGGTCTTTCATCCAAAGAAGAAGATTACCATTAAAGCCTATGATAACGAAGAAATATCTTCCAAAGGAATGGTGAATTTACCCATCAGACTGGGCCCAATTCAAAAGGATACTATTTTCCCAGTCCTCAATATGAAATTGACATATAACATCTTTCTAGGAAGGCCATGGATTCATGAAAGGCAAGCGGTTCCTTCAAGTTACCATCAATGTATAAAATTCCCATACATGGGTGAAGAAATCACTATAAGTGGAGACCCAAATCCCTTCCAATATTGTAACATTGTCAAACATGTGAATGAGACATTTATTCCATATAATAGTGAAGGGGGTACATCAAGTGCTTCTAATGAGAAAATTCAAGAAAAGGTTCCTAGATCAACTTTGATTTCCAACTCAAGCCATGACAAAACTAACTCACCTACTTTGACTAAGGGAAAAGAGAAGGTTAGTTTTGTAAATGAAGGCATAAAGAATAATAATTCAAGTGTTTCACATCAAAATGAGGAAAATTAAAAATCATCTATGTTTGAAAATGAAAGATTCCAAGAAACACACTATCAAAAGATGGACAAGTTAATGAAGAACTTTGAAAAACAATGCAAAATTAAACAAAAAGCGGTAGGGGAATACTCTATTTCATTGTTTTATTTACCTACTTCCCCTAAATCACATGGGAAGCCATCTAGTGATCATTCAAGTGAAAAATACAATGCAAATTTTGTGAGAACTAGTGACTCCTCATCTATGGAAGAAGAGGACAATGAAGTTTTTAAGTGGATTTACAAAGATGATGAGACTTGAAGTTCTCATACAGAAAGGGTCCAAAATGTTAGCATCCAGACACATAAATATGGTAAGGGTTACCAAATTATGAAAAAATGGGGTACAAAGGAAGAGGACCTATGGGAACAAGGAATAAAGGTTTGTTGGAACCTATACAGCCCCCATGGAGGTCTAGCAAGGAAAAATTTGGGATAGGATATCATGAGAAAGGAAATGGTCAAAAGAACTCCAATAAATCCTATGAACACATCCACATGATAGATTTACAAACTGAAGATGATTTTTCCAAATATGAATGGGATTCATTTTCAGAGACTTCTTTCCAATACAAGGAGGTAGATGTGATTCATGATTTTGTTCCTATATCTAATCAAATCAGAGAGTCAAGTTTAGCTCAAGGATTGAGTTCCAGTCAAGGGCCTAACATTCATCAAGAATCAATTTCAAGGAAGGAATCAAATGGAACTCATTGGGTGGGTGAATCATGGGTACCTTCATGGATAGGAGAATCAAATGTTAGGTTCTAACACACTAGATATTTCTCCCCAAGAAACCTAAGAGGACTTGAGTGAGGAGGATTTTGATCCAAGTTCTATAGAACATCTCAAGCAAGACCATGTCATAGACTTGAATGATACAATTTATGAAATCCATCACAAAGTCATGTCCTTAAAATTTTTACTTGGGACTGATAACCAAAAATTTTCACTTTTCAGAAGTGATCTTGGTGAAGAGCCAACCCTGTTAAAGGTTACAAACACACTGTTAGGTGTGACCTTGTTAGAGGATTTAAATAGAATATTTTGTCACTTGATATCAGGCATCTCTATGCTACCTTCTATGACCAAACCCTAGTTTTTCAAATGGTATTTGGCATCTCATGCTATCTTCATGATCAAACTTTTTGATACTTCTTGGGATGTATCTCAGTATAGAAAGGACTGTTAAGTCCTACTCGGTCAAGAGACTTTCTGAATCAATGGTTAAACTGAAACATTAAATGATCTGTTCACACATACGACTTAGACTTTGCAAATTTTCAGATCTATTGTAAGCTCATAATACCTTTATGATCAATGTATCTTTTCAATACCTTTTCTCCACTTCTTTATGCTTAGTGATGTTGTGCTTCTCTGTAGCTCGGTGTCTGTAGAATTATTTAGATCTTTCCTTAGCTTGATTGATCAGGATTGTATGAAGTTGTTCTTCATCATTTTCCCTCCAACATCCTCTTTCTCTATTCACTCCCCTAATTTATAATGAATTATATTGTCTCTTTATAGACATGATATCACCATTTCTCACTTCTTGATTTTTTTTTCTTGGCATGATCCGCAATCTTATCCAATATTTCTTTAAAGCTTTACTTTAGTTTTATTCTGTAGATTTCTCCTTCACAACTAGATAAACCAGCTTTAAATCTTTTACTTATCTCTGGCTTTAACTTGTCGATGAAAACAATGTTAACAACTAGTTAACTCTATCTTTAGCTCTTGTTAGCTAAGTATTTTGTCATTTCTGAACTTCAATTATTTTCGGTGTCTAACTCTTTGATATCTTTGCTCAACACTTTAGTTCTCCTTGGTCATCTCCGTCAGGGTTTTTTGTCCATCAAGCATCACTGTGAAGTTCTACTTGTCGGTAATGCTTGTGATTCTTCTCGTCGGTAATGCTTGTCGGGTTTCTTTCTCGGGCAACACTGTGACTTTACTTTTACGTTTCTCTGTCTGTTGAGGTGCACTGCTCATTAGTGTTTGTAGTCACTTAGTGAATGTTTATCTTGTATTCATTACTGAAAAAATAACCTTTATCATTCTGATTCTCTGAAGTCTTTGACACTTTGTATATAACTGATCAGATTATATCAAGTTGACATCAATGACAATAAAATCCATTAACTGATTTAGTGTCTTGTATCATCCTTCAACATTTTGGTAATCAACTTAACATCTTCAAACATTCAATCAGTTATGGTTCATCAATTCACTGTGATTGTTTCCAAGAAGCCTTGGAGGGCCAGCAATGGAATGGCTCTCAAAATTGCCCTCGAGCATTAGAACATTTGAGGAGTTAGCATCCAAGTTTGTGAATCATTACTCTTATAACATCAAACATGAGGTCACCATGATAAACTTGTGTAACACCAAACAAAGAGAAGGAGAAACATTCTTGATTTTCCTATACAGGTGGAAAGCGGTGTTTGCTCGATATCCTAGGAGTGTGCCAAAAAAGAAAAATATGGACATCTTTATGAATAGTTTGAATACGGAAATGAACTATTGAATACAACTCCAATGTACACCTACCTTTGAAGAGATTATTGAAAATGGGGTCATAATAGAGGAAGGTTTAGTGAAAAGTGGGGAGATAAAGCTTTATAAATAAAATAAGGGTTTTCCTAATAATCACAACAATTCTAGCAATAATAGGGACCCTACTAACAACAATAGATTTTGGTTAAAGAGTACCAATAAGGGCCTTGTTAATGATGGATTTGTTGAAGCAAAAAACCTTAAAGCTACCTCATTTAATCTTATAAGAGGATCCAACCAAGCTAATAATGTCAATCAATCAACAAAGATCTCATTCAATAACATTATTTTTGTCAATAATCAAGATGCTAACAAACCAAGGAGTCGACTTTACCAGAGGGGAAGACAGACAATGCCCCTGGTAATTCTCAGAACATCCCTTTCATCAAAATGGTGGACTTGCAGGAAAGGAATGTTCAATTACTGAGGGATGACATGGATGATAAGATCGATCCCCCCTTTGGGGTTCTCCAAACAGCCAAAGTTGCTTCCATGTACTCCTTTCAGTTAATGAAATGGGTGTTCCAAGAGATCAAGAATTTAAACCTCAAGCACCGTTTGATTGTTGCTAAGGTGGACTCTCTATAGACTCAGCTGGAGTCTGGCCCTAAAACTATGGTGGACAAGGTTACTAATGATGAGGGTAATAATGTGCAGTAGTTACAAGCCAGAATGGAAACCATGGAGAATACAATGAAAAAACACATGCAAGACTACAACAATTTTATGGGTTCGGCCATGGATTGTTTCCTAACCATTAAGGTTGAGCTGGATACTGGGTCACCCAGTAAAAAAATAGAGGATATCATAGAGAAATTGGAAGATGATGGCCCCAGAAAATGCACTAGATTAGCAAGAAAGAAGAAAATTCATGAAAGGATCCAGGAACTCTCAGAGTTCAATGCAGTGATAAAGAAGATATCTGAAGTGAAGCAGGAAGCCGCTGAGGCTTGTAAGGATCTTGTCTAGGGCTCTGGTTTCTAGTTTTGGTGGTTTGTCTTTTTTGCTGGTATCTGGCTTTTGGTTTTTTCCTAGTTTTTTGTTGTTAGTTTTGGCTTTAGCGTACTGGTTTCCAGTCCTGTTTCTGTTTGGAGTGCTTCAATGTTTAAAATTTTATTCTAGCTTGTAAGGGGTTTCGGGTCCCCATTCAAAACCTATTTTTCCCTGCAATCAAAAACAAACCAAAACCTTTCTTTTCTCCATCCATACCATTGGGTGAGCCTCTTGAAAATTCTTTGAGGACTCTTTTTTCCAATAAGATTATTTTTCTACAGGAATCACGGCTAGATGAACCACAAATCAAACCTTCATGGTGGAATGACACCCATCATTATGAATACCATCAAAATAAAGGGCACAAAATGAACGAGTGCATGAGGTTGAAACATGTGGTTTAAGATCTAATAGACAATGGTGTGATCAAAGTGGAAGGGCCTCAAAAAAATGAAGATCATGTGGAATTTAAAAATCCTTTCTTCAATCATAAAAAAGGGGAATCGTCGAATGCTAATTAAAACAACAAAAGAGGAAATAATAAGGTCAATTTTTCTCACACCTATGAAAATGTTATCAATTCCTTATTGGGACATGAAAACACTATCAATGTCATTGTGGTAAAATAAAAACCATCAAAAGAGACCTCTAATGTTGTGACTAGGGGGAAAGCTTCAAAGGTAACATTACAAGGAACTACCCCTAAGAATACTTGGCCTAATCAAGAAACTTATTCTTCAAGATAATACAACCTTGTAGATCAACTTCAAAAGACGCTAGCACAAATCTAAATTCTCGAATTGTTAAAACTTTTGCCAAATCATAAGGATATTTTGGAAAAGGATCTTGTTGAGACCACTGTTCCTGATAACTTATATGTGGATAGATTCCAAAACATGGTTGGACATCTCATTGCACCTCATTGTCTATCATTTTCTGAACAAGATGATATGTCCATCAACCATCCCCAAAATATCCCAATGCATATAGAAGTTCTGATACATAAACACCCTGTCAAACGAGTCCTCATTGATGGTGGAGCTGGTTTAAATTTTTTTACCTTAAGTCTTCTTAAAGCCCTAGGATTTTTTGAAGGGGTCTTTGATCCAAAGAAGAAGATTACCATTAAAGCCTATGATAACAAAGAAATATCTTCCAAAGGAATGGTGATTTTACCCTTCAGAGTGGGCCCAATTCAAAAGGATACCATTTTCCAAGTCCTCAATATGAAATTAACATATAACATCTTGCTAGGAAGGCCATGGATTCATGAATTGTAAGCGGTTCCTTCAAGTTACCATCAATGTATAAAATTCCCATACATGGGTGAAGAAATCACTATAAGTGGAGACCCAAATCCCTTCCAATATTGTAACATTGTCAAACCTATGAATGAGACATTTATTCCACATAATAGTGAAGGGGATACATCAAGTGCTTCTAATGAGGAAATTCAAGAAAAGGTTCCTAGATCAACTTTGATTGCCAACTCAAGCCAGGAAAAAACTAACTCACCTACTTTGACAAAGGGAAAAGAGAAGGTTAGTTTTGTAGATGAAGGCATAAAGAATAATAATTCAAGTGTTTCACATCAAAATGAGGAAAATTAAAAATCCTCTATATTTGAAAATGAAAGATTCAAAGAAACACACTATCAAAAGATGGACAAGTTAATGAAGAACTTTGAAAAACAATGCAAAATTAAACAAAAAGCGGTGGGGGAATACTCTATTTCAATGTTTTATTTACCTACTTCCCCTAAATCACATGGGAAGCCATCTAGTGATCATTCAACTAAAAAATACAATGTACATTTTGTGAGAGCTAGTGACTCCTCATCTATGAAAGAAGAGGACAATGAAGTTTTGAAGTGGATTTACAAAGATGATGAGACCCAAAGTTCTCATACAAAAAGGGTCCAAAATGTTAGCATCCAAACACATCAATATGGTAAGGGTTACCAAATTATGAAAAAATGGGGTAAAAAGGAAGAGGACCTATGGGAACAAGGAATAAAGGTTTGTTGGAACCTATACAACCCCCATGGAGGTCTAGCGAGGAAAAATTTGGGATAGGATATCATGAGAAAGGAAATGGTCAAAAGAACTCCAATAAATCCTATGAACACGTCCAAATGATAGATTTAGAAAGTGAAGATGATTTTGCCAAATATGAATGGGATTCATTTTCAGAGACTTCTTTCCAATACAAGGAGGTGGATGTGTTTCATTCTTTTGTTCCTATATCTAATCAAATCAGAGAGTCAAGTTTAGCTCAAGGGTTGAGTTCCAGTCAAGGGCCTAACATTCATCAAGAATCAATTTCAAGGAAGGAATCAAATGGAACTCATTGGGTGGGTGAATCATGGGTACCTTTGTGGATAGGAGAATCAAACGTTAGGTTTAACACACAAGATATTTCTCCCCAAGAAACCCAAGAGGACTCGAGTGAGGAGGATTTCGATCCAAGTTCTATAGAACATCTTGAGCAAGCCCATGTCATAGACTTGAATGATACAATATATGAACTCCATCACAAAGTCATGTCCTTAAAATCATGGATGCAAACTTACCTAATTAACCTTTATCCCTTAGGCATCCTGAGCTAATTGATTAGGACTTAACTGATCCAAATGATATACTTTCCTTCCTAAGTGAAAATTTAGTGGCCTTATACCTAAATGTGGTTGAACCCTCTTCCATCAACGAATTTGATCAAAGAAGAACAATGGAGATAAGTGGACAATCTCTTAGTCTAAAAGAAAAAAAGAAAAAAATCAAGTGGTCTAGTTGTGAAAACCACAATGTGGCAGTGCTAGACCCAAAAAAAGTAAAAATAAGGGATGTTTCTAAAGGTGAAAACCCAAATGTGGCACCTAAGGAAGAGAGATTAGATACTCTACCAGAAAATGATGAAAAAAGGTATCCTATACTAATTGAACCTGCAGAGAAGGTGAACATTGGCACCGAATTAGAACCAAAGATCAAAGACCTTGCAACTTCATTTACTCTAGCAGAAAGACAAGACTTCATCAAGTTCTTGAAAGAAAACAGGTCAATTTTGCATGGTCTTATGCCGATATTCCAGGACTAGATCCAAGTTTCATTATGCATCACTTAAATGTAAGGCCAGGGGCTAAGCCGGTTAAACAAAAGTTAACGAAAATGCATCCTCACATAGCCTTGTTAGTCAAAGCGGAATTGGAGAAATTATTAAAGGCTGGTTTCATAAGAGTTATTGCATATGCTGAATGGATTTAAAACATTGTACCATTTTCAAAACATGATAAATCAATTAGAGTGTGCACTAATTTTTGAGATCTTAATTTAGCATGCCCAAAAGATGATTTTCCACTACCAAACATTGATGCTATAGTGTATTTAATAGCGGGACACTCTATGTTTTACATCACGGATGGGTTTAGTGGATATAATAAAATCAAGATAGCTTTGGAGGATCAAGAAAATATGGATTTTACATGTTCTTGGGGTGCCTTTTGTTAGAACGTCATGCCCTTCGGCCTTAAAAAATGTTGGAGCAACTTATCAAAGGGCTATGACCACAATCGTTCATGACATGATGCAAAAGTTTCTAGAAGACTATGTGGATGACATATTGGCTAAATCACATGCAAGGAAAGATCACCTGCCAATTTTGGAGAATATTTTGACAAGGCTAGAGCAATTCAAAGTAAGGTTAAATCCCAAAAAGTGTGCATTTGGGGTACAATCTAGAAAATTGTTGGGTTACATAGTATTTGGAAAAGGAATAGAAGTAGACCCCGAAAAGGTCCAAGCTATCATGGAGATGGGAGCACCAATAAACATAATCCAAATGAGGTCACTTAGGCAATTTGAAATCCATAAGAAGATTCATATCCCAACTAGCTAAAAAATGTCATTCCTTTACTCAACTTCTACACAAGGATATAATGTTCAAGTGGGACAAGCAATGTGATGAAGCCTTTTCATTATTAAATAAATACTTGATGAACCCACCCATACTAATGCCACCTATTAAGGACAAGCCATTACTCCTATATATTTTTGCAACGAATCACTCTTTATGGGTTTTATTAGCTCAAGAAGATGAAAATGGCAAAGAAAAGGCAATTTATTACCTTAGCAAGACCCCGGTTAAGTATGAGCTAAATTATAGCTTCATTGAAAGAGCATGCCTAGCAGTAGTTTTTGCTTCACAAAAACTGCATCATTACATGTTGGCACACAAGGTTAATCTCATATCTAAGTTTGATCCTCTAACATATCTACTTAGAAAAATATCTCTAATAGGGAGATTGGCGAAATGGACCATGGTGTTAAGTGAATTTGACATAGAGTATGTGGATAGGAAAGCAATAAAAGGACAATTTATAGCTGATCAATTGGTGGAGGCTCCTCTAATTGATAATCATCCTATTCAAGTTGAGTTCCCAAATGTAGAAATAATCAATGTTGAGGCTAAAACATGGAAGCTCTACTTTGATGGATCATACATACAACAAGGCTTAGGGGAAGGAATTCTATTGGTTACACCCCAAGGATATACAATTCCAAAATCATATAAACTTATCTTTCCATGCACCAATAATATTGTCGAATATGAAGCCCTATTTATAGGCATCAAAATGGCATTAGAGTAGAAAGTAACCGAATTACAAGTTTATGGTCATTCTCAACTTATCATAAATCAAATCAATGATGAATATCAAAGAAATGATGACAATTTTATGCCTTATAAAAGGATGATAAATGACTAGAAAAAATATTTTGTCTTGATCACTTTTGAGGAAATACTAAGAGAAAAGAATAGAGCAGCATATGTCATGGCAACTTTAGCCTCTCTTCTACAAATACTAGAACAAAATGCTAGATGCAAATTCTTGGTGGAAGAGTTGGTAAAGCCTGAATTTGACATTCTTGATTCCCAGATCATTTGTTTATTAATTGGACATGACTCCCCATGGTATGGACCTATCTTTACCTATCTAAAAGACAAAATACCCTTGGACCGATCCCGAAACCAAAAAAAGACATTTTATATGCCAAGCTGCCTGTTATACCATCATTTCAGACACATTGTATTGTAAAAGTCTTGACGAAACACTTCTTAAGTGTCCAGAGGATGAAGAATAAAAAATCGCTTTACAAGAAATTCACGATGCAATCTGTGGGTCTCATTCAAGTGGGTTAAATTTAGCTAAGAAAATCTTTCGAATGGGGTATTATTGGCCAACCATGGAGAAAGATACTTGTTAGTTTTCAAAAATATGTTACAAATTCCAATACCATGGGGATATGGTTCATGTACCAGCACAAGAGTTACACCCAGTGACCACACCTTGGCCCTTCTATCAATGGGGGTTTGGTTTATTCGAGATGATTTACCCACCTTCATCCAATGGTCATAAGTACGTCATAACTACAATAGATTATTTCACCAAATGGGTAGAAGTTGTGCCTTTGTCGACTGCAACAGGGAAATAAATTTCATTTTTTATCCTAAATCACATCATTTGTAGATATGGCATTCCTCATGCTATAATAAATGATAATGGAAAATAGTTTAAAAATAAGGATGTGGATGATCAATGTGAAAAGTTTCATATTACACACCATTCTTCTTCAATTTATTATCCTCAAGGGAATGGTCAAGAAGAAGCAACAAAAAAGAACATCCTTAGGATTTTGAAGAGAACAATTGACAATTCAGGAAGGAATTGGCATGTACAAATAAACCCAACATTATGGGCATATAGAACAAGCATACGAACACCAACTAGCACAAAAAAAATTTCATTGGTTTATGGAGTAGAGGTCATTTTACCTTTGGAAGTTGAGATTCCATCCTTAAGAGTCTCCTTACATGGTTTGGTGACGGATGAAGATTATAGGGGTTCTAGACTCCAACAAATTGAGTTACGAGAGGAACATCAAACACATGCATATGAACATCTTAAGGTTTATCAAAACAAAATTTCAAGGAGATATAACAAGAAGATAAAACCTAGAGTGTTTCAAATTGGTGACTTAGTGTTGAGATAGAACCCTAAGAATCAAGCAGATAGAGAGAAGAAAGGAAAATGGGAAGAAAACTAGATGGGACCTTTCATTATCACATCTTCCTTTGGAATGGGGACATACAAGCTAGTTGATTGTGATGAAGATGAGTTGCAAGAACCTATCAATAGCATTTATTTAAATAAGTTTAATACCTAAATCAGATGAAAGTGTATAGGATGAAGGAGTATCAAAAGAAAGAGTATCGGATGAAAGAAAGGACCATTCTTTGTATAGTGAAAAGAGATTATGAAAAAATCCAAAAAAAATGAAAAAAGATCCTGAAAAAATTCAAAACAATGTAAATAGTCTTGAGAAAAGAGAAAAAATGGAAAATTGAGCATGAAGAAAGAAAAAACATTCAAATATGGATCCTTGAATTTTTTTTATCTTGGTGAAAAACTAGCAAACAGGCACCTTGGTAATATAAAAAAAAGAGCCTTGGTGAAAACCTAGCAATAGGCATCGTAGTAGAAAAAAAAAAGAAAAAAAGTGCAATAGATTCAAATGGTGAAAACCTAGTAAATAGGTGCCATTTGACCTTTAATTCTTGCCTAGGTTCATTGTCCATCTACATTTTTCCGCCACCATTGTGTATACCATTGCATCTGTCATTTTGTGCATAGTCAGGTTAAAGTCTCTGAGCTGCATTTGCATACACCGAGGTTTCGTCATAATTTTTAAATTTTTCCCGAGTCCAACATCTTTCTATCCAATTGAGGGCATTAATCCAAATCACGAAATTCAACAAGCAGACACCAATTCACACGAATCAATGCATCAAACCATGGAACTTGATCTTTGACCTTGGATTCCTATTTCTTGTCACATTAATCCTTGACCTTCATTGACTTATTATTATCATGATTAAATACAAACCAAAAGATGGAAATGAATGAAGTTCTATTTGAAATATGGATATAACAACAATAGCACTAAAGTTTGATGGGGTATTGAATTTTCAAGTCATGTCTTTCTAGACAATCAAGGATGTTTTGACTAGATCAGCAAGGATGAAAGCATGACATTTTTCTTGATTTTATTGTGACTATTTTTAAGGTTGATTCATTGAAGTATGCAACTCTATCTAAGGACATGATCATCAAAGAATCATCAAGGACATTTTCATATGGAAGGGATTAAATCTCTGTCTGTTTATGCAAAAGAATACCTTGGCCATTTACATTTCTCATATCGCAATGCCAATGTCCACCTGCAACATTGAAACCAATGAAAGTGATATTCATACTCTCATAGTTTGGAAGTCCAACTAGTGAGGGTTGTACCAATTTCATAATGAAATCCAAAAATAGCAATATTCGTATCATTATACTTTGCAAATCTCACCAGTGGTGATTATACGTGCTAGAGATATATGAAATCTCACTAATGAAAAATAATGCATGCCTTTCAAATTGACAGTTAGTTGCATTCATCTAGAGTAATTTGCATAAGGGATTTCCTTATTTAGGAAGTGAGTTCATCAAAGGTTTACATCATCAAAATTATCTTTTAAATCGAGTATGTTGGACTTTTAATCAAAAACATTACATATCATTATTCATTATTCATAAAGATCATTAAGCATTAATCATTAATCATTAAGCATTAAGCATTCATCCATTAAATGCATTCATTCATTCCCACATTCATTTTAGATGCATTTCACTAATTCATATTGCATACAAAAAATCAAACAAAAAGAGAGAGTACGATGCATTTATCATTTAGTTCTATTTCACATCATTGCATAAATCTATTTGCACAATCATTAAGAGCATTAAATAAAAACATCATCATACACTATGCATCCATCTAAACTATGTCATACATAAGACACTTCATCCAGAGCATGTATAAAGTAAATGCATATGAATCATATAGCAGTGCATCCATATATCATCAAAAACTAAAAGTCCAACATATGATGACATCATAAAGAGAACGTGAAATCAAAAGCAGGAGAGTCTATCATAAAATGATCAAGTGTCCATCAAATGTCTATCAATGTACACCAAAAAAGATACATACATCAAATCTAGATCAAATGAGATACATCATGGTGCATAATCATAAAAAGACAGAATAATCAAAATCTCAACTAGGGGCACCATCTACACCATCTATACCATTTGTCCCACCTGCACCATTTGTCCCACCTCTACTACCTAGATATATCTAAGTAACCTGACTAGTAGTAGTAGTATTAGGCCATTGCACCATAGAGACCATAAAAATCTACATCATATTAGCAAACTGATCCATCCAGTTATAAATTTTTGTCATGCTAGCCTGTAAAGTCCTAACATCTTGAGTAAGAGTATTTGATGCCTAAGACACAACTGGAATCTTTGGAGCCACTGGAACCTATGGAACAACTAGAATCTGAGGCACCTATCTAACCTGAGCTATTTGTACCTTTCTGGCTACTCTCTTCCTTCGCTGACCCCAAACTACTAGTGCAACCCGAGGAGGAGCTCTGCCACCAACTCTGCCACCTCTCATCC
>MU223762.1:1968841-2004620 GCA_018584345.1 Thuja plicata
ACCAATATCCACACCACCTTCCACCTGTTTCTCTTTCCTGCACACTCCTCCTACGTGGTTGCCACCTCCTACATCATCATCATCATCACTATCTGAGCGCTCATCAATATGAGGAATAGGCTCAGCAGGATGTGTATATCGAGGAAACTGATGCTGAATAAACCACTATGCATATTCAGTTGTCATGCCTGCATCAACTACATGATCTCTCATATCCCAAGAAAGATGCATCATCCTAAATATGTCATCATAAGCAAAGCGATAGTCTATGTGTAGTCCCCACATGGATCTCTCTGCATGTACTTGTGTATACAAAGCCAAACCTTGTGGTACTCCCTAGACTTGACCACATTGTCATATAACTCGGTGGAAGCAAAATATCTCAATATTCAGAGGAGTGCTACTTATGGAGCCACTGGAACCTATGGAACAACAAGAATCTGAGGCACCTATCTAACCTGAGCTATTTGTACCTTTCTGGCTACTCTCTTCCTTCGCTGACCCCAAACTACTAGTGCAACCCGAGGAGGAGCTCTGCCACCAACTCTGCCACCTCTCATCCATACTCCTCCACCTCCTATCTGTACTCCACCTCTCATCCTCAGTCTACCACCACCTCTTTGAGGACCAATATCCACACCACCTTCCACCTGTTTCTCTTTCCTGCACACTCCTCCTACGTGGTTTCCACCTCCTACATCATCATCATCATCACTATCTGAGCGCTCATCAATATGAGGAATAGGCTCAGCAGGATGTGTATACCGAGGAAACTGATGTTGAATAAACCACTATGCATATTCGGTTGTCATGCCTGCATCAACTACATGATCTCTCATATCCCAAGAAAGATGCATCATCCTAAATATGTCATCACAAGCAAAGCGATAGTCTATGTGTAGTCCCCACATGGATCTCTCTGCATGTACTTGTGCATACAAAGCCAAACCTTGTGGTACTCCCTAGACTTGACCACATTGTCATATAACTCGGTGGAAGCAAAATATCTCAATATTCAGAGGAGTGCTACTTATCATCCATCGAGGCATAAACATGTAAGGTGACTCTAGGTCATCCTCTTGCCAACATTCAAGGTAGGGTCGCCACACAACCTAATCCATATCATCAAGCATACGATGCTAGTAATCCATCTCGCTCAAATGAGGCTAGAAAATCACTCCCTCATATAGGTAACCATAAGGTCATCCAGGATATCTGACTCTCGCAACAATGGGTCTAGTCACAAGAATATGCTCCCATGTCCATAATTGTGATAAAATTGCACCTGCAGAAAGTGTAGCACCCTATCGATAAACAACATGGTGTAACCCATGATACAACTGAGAAAGTACGCAAGATCCCCAGTCAAACCTCTAAGGCTGCGCAGTCATGTCCACCAGTATCCTACCCCAGCCTATTGCAAAACCGTGACCTTGTCGATTTGGAAGTAGGAATCCCCTAATCAATGATCCCAATACTGATGGAAGTAGAGGGAATGAAATAAACTGAGCCGAGGGAATGCTCTCATCACCAATAGTCATATCACTGAAGACGTGTATGCATGTTGCGCCATCATATACCTGATCATAGTAAACCAGATCACCTCGGGTAGGAATCTGGAGTAATCTCTATACATCCTTAGGGGCGACTGTCATCTCACCCATCAAAAAATAGAAGGTATAGATTATGGTTTGAGTGCCAGTGCTCAGCCATAGCGGTCAGTAAACTGCAGTTCACGCAGAACCGAGGCATCTCTAGTAGGAAAGACAATCCACATTGACCAATAACTCGCCGCTCCAGGGGAGATAACTGGTCAGCCATATCAAGGGGCCATGGAGGAAAACCATGAATATATAATCTATGAAACTGAACCTATTTTGAAATCAATAAACATTAGTACTATCATCTAAATGGATCATCACAAGTCAATCAAGTTATCCTATTGTCCTATCACTCGTCTAGAGAACATCAGTTTTTTCATAACTCTATATTGTGAGGATGGAAAAAAATCAATTATCCTATCAACCTATCAAGATTGACATCATACAACATTCATCAAAATGATCAAACTAACATCAAAACACTTGTTTTTCATCACAACATCAGGCCACATCAATCAATCAACCGATCATACTTACCAACGAATGAGATGACATGCTTAGTCAAGTTAAGATTCAACAAAGCAGCCTACACATCACTTTATCTCATCCTACGCGTTCTAAGGTGTACATGTCATTTAATCGCTATTTCACATATCATACTCGCTACAACAGGGTGTATGCACCAATTTTCATAGCATGCACTATTCAAATTCACCCTACGCGCTATAAGAAACATCATTTTGTATTGGGGTTTAGTACGCGCTACTCAATCTATCATATGCGCTAAAACCTAACTTGGGAACTCATTTATTTGTTATTTCACACTACCCTACACGCTATTTCACTACGTGGATGTGTTAAAACATAGCCCTGCGCACTATTAAATTTTATTCTACACACTACTTCACAAAAAATAGCAAAAACCTAATGTTTTAACGCCTAAAAATTCAAAAAAAATGATCAATGAGAAAGGATTCAGATACTCACTGGAGGTCCATAATCTATTGGACGCTGGAATGTGTGCCCTTGCTCGAATCTGTGCTCACGAATTGAGACCACCATCACGATCAAATTGCCAAGTAATTTCAGAGGTCAAGAAGGTAAAAAGTGAAAATGATTGATGAAAATGACCTTTTTACCCCTATATATACTCTTTTGACCTAAAGGGAAGGTATTTTTACCCCCTATTTTATCACAAGGTTAAAAAATTCATCAATGAGGCATCATCAAACATTTCACTATCGGAAATCAAATCAAATTTGAGGTCTATCACGCAAATTTTTATCAAAACAATTTTGATTTCATTTCCGAGGGGGCAAGATATCATCAGAGTGGGAAATCAATGAATTAAATCAGGGACATCAAATTTTTAAAATCATCATCAGTCAGGCATCTCAATCAGGTTGTTTTTCAAATCATGGTATCATATCAGGAAATTTCTTCATCAAAATCACTGGCATCAGTAAATCAGTCATCAAGATCAGATCGAACATTAGTTAATCAAACATCAAACATTCTTTGAACCAACGTGCTTCGTACAAATTGATTCAAAGAGGGGCATTTGTAGACACCTAAAATTGGCCAAGTCAAATCAAACAAAGAACAAATTGAGCAATTAAGCAAAAATCATGAATTAATTGAAAATCAAAGCTATTGGATTAATTAAATCAAAAAGATCAAATATTTTTACAATTGATTTTAATCACTTAATCGTATAGTTTAAATCAAATTAAATCCAACCCATTCAAGGGTAGACATGGCTAAAATTAATTAATTAAATCAATCAATTAATTCCTATTATTCTCACCCACCACATGGGACAAAATCAAATAGACCAATGAGAGTAAACAATTGAGCTCACATGGATCAAAGATAAAATTGATTCTACACCACTCATCTTGAGGTGCCTCTTGGCCCTTCATTTTGTCTTCTTGTCTCAACATTTGAAACCAAGCTTTACTTTGTCTCAACCTTTGAAACCATCAACTCAACCCTTGGCTAATCATGAGTCAACCTAACTCACTTGTAACTCCCCTTCCTAATCTTGGAAATCCTATAAATATGAGTGCATTTTAGAGTAAATGTATCCAATTATCTATAGCCTCATTACTATAGGCAATTCATTTCATAATCACAGGATTTCATTTGTGAATTGACATAATAGTGATCATAATGGAGCAATTGTAGTGTAATTGAGGTATGATGGGGTATAATTGCATCATTTAAAACTTAATTTCTCATTCTAGGACTGTCACTAATGGATTAACCTTATAACCATTCAATTAAAATATAAGATCGATTTTTATACTTGTTTGTATAAAAATTACAAAATTATTTATTTCTACTTTATCTCATGAGCAATTTGTTCTACCAAGTGAGAATTTCTAGTAACGACATCACCAGATTAAATTTTTTGTCTGATTAATAGACGCTCTTTTTAAAAGATAGACGCTCCTTTTAAAAGAAAACACTAAAAAAATTAAATGAATAGCATTTCATGAAACTACTAATATTAAAAATAACGACAATAATCTCCTTTACAATATCTTAAGAAAATTACATAAAATATATATTCAACTAATTCTTAGTTTACAATCATTTCCAAAGGCTTTTGTGCTGTAGAAAATTTCAAACAACATATCTCATTATTACATTTTTCACATCAACTGTTTGTTTGCAATGAATTATTTTTCTGAAAAAAGTTAAGAAATTTTCTAACTAGTAAAATTGAATAGAAAAATATAATACAATTCAAATAATATGGGCAAATTTATTAAATACTAAAAATTTATTAGTTCAGAATTCAAATAATTGTTAGAATACTTGTTGGTTTAATGTATATTTTTGATAATATTGTTGACTTTAAAGTTGTTAGTGTTGATGATAGCTATCTATAATTGAATGAAATGTATTCCTTAGATCTAAAGAGCAACCAGTCATGTGATGCCACATCAATACACCAACAAAATATGATTTAGTGCACAAATGTGGGTCTTACTTTTTTTGGGGGCTTTTTTAGACACCTTGGCAAAAATATACTGATGTTGAATCATATTTGATGATGTGGTCTTGAAACCTTAGTTCTAAATAGGGGACTTGCTAAGTAAGTTGCTGTAAAAAAATTGGGAGAAATTTGAAATTCTAATGTAAGATTTTGAGAAGCACAAAGTTAGGATGCTCAATTGATAAATCTTCCCACAATCTATCTGATTGAAAGGATATTTATTGTTAAGCTAGAAGCGCCAACTGCATCTAGGTAGATTATGATGGAAAAACACACATTTTTCAATTGATTGTAGGCATTTGAGCTTATGTCCAATTGGACAAGCCATACAATCTTGAGGCGAACAAAAAGGTTACAATATAGAGCTTTCACCATTTCCAATGTTGTTATTTCTCTTGCACTCAGGTTTAGTAAGAGTAAAATCACTATCAAAGAGTTAAACATTTAATTTTAGAGATAAAATAATTAAAGAGTAGAAAATTATTGAATAAATTCTATTGAGTTCACATTTTAGAATTTGAAGAGAAGTCAAAGTGTGCAAAAAGCTTACTCAGAAAAGATTGTACAAATTTTTTGAAGTTTTTAACAATTACTGTGAAGAAGATGCACAATATAAAAAATATAAAAACATTACAGAGATAAATGCTCACAATACAAGATGTATGTGGGGAATACAAGATATATGTGGGGAAAACCCTTTCGGGAGAAAAACCCCACTCCAAATGCCTACTTAATATATTATAGTAAATAATCTGATTACATAGACTTGTAAAACAAGTTTCTTCCAAGAATACACATTCTTCCAAGAGTACACAAGTGGTAAATTCTGAAATAGATCTAATAAGATAAAAATCTCTGTAAATAATCATACAACTGAAACCCTTGATACTTGTATTTATAAAGTTTTATGATGGTACTCGTCAATGTCCTCAAAAATCCAAGGCCATATCCATTTCCTCCCTTGCTTCCAATAGAAACCCTTTTCCAGGGTAGAATTGTCAAATGTCGGTCTACACTTCTCATATCTATTGAAGACTTCAAGAAAATAATTTCCCAAGTCCAACACCTCTTTCCACAAAACATTACATTGTTTCTCTAGTGCAATTGCATTACCATGTCATAAATGATAAGTACACTTCTGCTGAATATTTAGTTCAAATCTTGGTGTTGAACAATATTTTGGGCCTGCAATCAAAGGCAATAAGTGTAAATGTCCACGGGGATATAGTCAAAGGATAAACAAGCCAAATTTTATTTAACAAAATATAGTATGAGATTATCATATATAAGGAGAATGAATTACAATTTTTGTTTAGATATTCAAGTAATAAGTAATTCTGAGCACTTCTAGTGTGGTTCAAGGAAGGGTTTGGAAAATCTTAGTTATATCCAAATCAAAGATGAATCATACATCAAAAGAGTTCACAGCTCAATAATATAATATCTAATAACAAATATAATATCTAACAAGTACGAATTCCCAAATTCAATTATTAAATAATTCAACAAAAATTTATAAATAAGATCATATTTGAGATATAATATCTAACAAGTACGAATTCCCAAATTCAATTATTAAATAATTCAACAAAAATTTATAAATAAGATCATATTTGAGAGGTAATACCTATTGATTTGCAAGAACTGGAAAATCAAATAGCAGTCTTCAAAGGGGGTTTACAACATTATAATAGTGAAACCAATATCAGCCTTGTGGTAAGCAACAACTCTATTTAGGTAAAGCTTGGGATCAAACGTGAAAAAATAACAACAGTGCCCAACCCACCCTTCAAGAATGGTAAATAATAGAGTAAAATCATACCTTAAGTGCATTTGAATTATATTTTTCCCATTCCATGAGCTGAAGGAGATCAAGGCAATGAATGTCCAGCTAGAATTAAAATATTATCTGATTCAATATTCAAACAATACCAATTTCATTTCTAATTCACATTAGAAATGATAAATATATATCTTAATTTTATGAACCAAAAAATCATTTAATTATTAAATTAAAATAACATTTAAAAATAAACATTAAACATGACGCGTCTAGTTCATTTTTTTCTTTCATACCTTCAATGAAACTCTCTTTAAGGTGTGTATTAGATTGCCCCAACATATTTTTTTAAAAAAAAACTCAACTACTGTAGCTTCTTCCTGCACATCCAATAGTTTCATCTTGTTCAAAAAATGCACATAGCATGTATCATACACTTCATATGCACATGTTTTAAAGGAAAACGAAACTCACACTATTGTAGTCATTGTGGATGCTTGTTGACTTGAAAAACATATCCCAGAGAAAATTTATAATGCAAAGACGAGCAGAGATTCAGTTAAAGTAGGAGACAAACAACCTAAGGGAGGAAGGATGCACAAATCTCTTCTTCCCGCTCAAAGTAACAAGTTGGCCCCCAAGATTAGCTGTCAGAACAAAAACAAAGAAATGTCAATTTTACAGATGATGTTTCAATATCAATATTAATTTCCAGTGCCATTCAACAATTTTTTTCAAGCAGCTTAAATATATTTGTAGATGAGCCATTCAATAGTATTTTTAATTAATTTTACTTCTTTATACTAATCTCATAGTTTTAATAATTTATTTTTTAAATGAATATAGTAAAAATAAATATTTTATTAGTATCAATAATTATTCGTAGTAATATAAAAATTGACTTTATTTTTTCAGTTAAGGTATCTTTATATAACATTAAAATTTTTTAAAAAGACTGAGTATACTATCTAAGTGTAAACAAGATTTATAATTTATCGATGTTATTGACAAAAAAATAATCATGTTGTTATCTATTCATATTTTTTTTTCTTTATTTTTATTTTGCCTTTTCCTTTTAAGATTTGTCTTCATTATTTTCCCAATCCATTACTCACTTCCTTAGACATTGAATCCAACCTTACTATTCAACTTGGTCATGTCCATGTGTGTGAGGTTTCTCTCACTCATAATCTTGATCCCATTGATTGTAAAATGAAAAAATCATTCATTTCAACCGACTGGTCCCATTTTATCATTTGGTTAAGGGTGACTATGTACAGATATTCATGAATTGGTGTTATGTTCATGTGTAAAAGAACATTCTTTGCATTCATTTTGTACACATCATGTCAGGCACAAGTGCATTGACATTGAGAGAATATTCTTCACACGTTGGAATCAATTGCTAATCATTTACATTCAATTCAAATAATAGAATCTAGAGCATGTGAATCACCTAGGATCATTCTATGGTCCATGTGCATGATTGCAGCATGCTATTTTAAATACTATCATGAGAGGAAAAGACTAATAGAACTAAAAAAAATTAAGATCTTGAGATCACAAATCAAGATTGCAAGCATATGGCAGAGTTGCAACTATGTTATAGGCCTAGATTTATTACGTTGATCCAATATACAGTAAGCTAGAATATTTTTATTTTAATCCATATGTCAATTGTACCCTAAAAAAGAAAAATTCATTCTCCTTCTATGCCCATGTGATTTCCCAGATCCTCTATTTACATTCAATATTATGCTAACTGTGATTTAGGGATTTAGGTCTTTCCTTGTATGCTTGTGTTTAACTCCTTGCCATTTGGTAAAATGCTTGTGTTTTGCATCATGGTCAAGATTTGTATTGTTATAGCTATGGTAGTCTGATTTGAAATTCTTTTTTTTGTTGGTTTGATTGCTTTAAAGATTAGTTGACACGACAATGCTACAAATATTGCAAAATATTTTTGTAAGTTTTTTATTTAATCTAAATAAAATAGATATTTTGAAGTATGTTTAACTATGTGATGATTCTATTATGTTAAATCCTTATATGTATACAATTCTAATTCTTTGTTATGGGCTCATAAAAATGCCTCCCTCTCCTAACTATGACTTTGTTTTCTTATAGATAAGCAGTAGTCATTTTGGCTTTGTGATCAATCTTTCTCATTCAAATATGTTTAACTATGTGATGATTCTACTATCTAAAATCCTTATATGTATACAAACCTAATTCTTTGTTGTGGGCTCATAAAAATTCTTCCTTCTCCTAACTATGACTTTTTTTTCGTATAGATAACTAGTAGTCATTTTGGCTTTGTGATCAATCTTTCTCATTCAAGTGCCTCTCTTTGTTCCTTAATAGCCTCATAGAAGATTAAATTCTGCTCAAATTCATGATTCAACTGTATAACCTATATCAAATCTTTGTGACCTCAAGCTAAACGTCATTAAGATAACAATGAAAATGTGGTTGGAGATTGCACATATACATAAGAGCATAAAGGAATTCATATAAAGAAATACAATATTCAAATGTGTTGCTGTATGCATAAAGGAGGTTCTTAACTTACACATTGAAGCTCTAGTGACAAGTCTTTAGAAGCTTCATGGGAACAATGGGTTTGCTTTAAGGTTGGTTGTGTTATTCCTATTGCTATTTAATTATTTAAAAGAACTTTAGGAATTAGCCTCCCAAACCTAATATAACCTAAAGTGAAGAAGGGGTGTCGTAATTTAAAAATTGGTTCTTAACTATCCATAGTCTAATTGTACCTTTGTTTCATTATCTTATGTTGATATTCAACCCTAACCCATGCTTTGCAATGTAATGTCCAAGATTTTGGATAACCATTTTGAAAACCAACACTGTAAACAAAACTGTCTAATATAAACTGGAACTTCAAAATGAACAAAATATTTGTTACCAACAAAAAAAAAAGAAATTATTTTTTATTTTGAAAACTAAATAATATATCAGACATTTGTTACTATTTATAAATTAATCACACTTCCTATTATTCATTGTCTTAGATTTATCCTCTAACTGATTTAGAAACATGATAAATTAAATTTGTGATCCTATTGCATCCATCCTTCTTAACCTACAAGAATTCTTATAACACCACAAATATATACAGCCATAGTTAAATCAAAAGTCAAAAATATTATTTTTGATGAAAAGATTTAATATTGCTACTTATATAATTAAACTTGTTCGGGACTCATTACCTTTGCGAAAGCTGACGAAATGCCTCTGCTATGCTCCCCTCTTCGCCCATCACTAACCATGCCTCTTTCACTTTAACATCTTTTGCTTCTTTGTATGCCCGAATTTCGTATCGGTTTGACTGAAGCCAATCTGAACCTTCTGGGAAGACGCCCATCCATAGCCATTTTCCATTTGCCAATTCGGCATAAAAATGATTGCCTCTGTCCGTATATATTTGGAAGAGTAAGTTGGGATAAACACAGTCTATACTGAAACATATCAGAATGGCATTGGCGTTGGCAGAACTCTCCTGCCTCCTCAAGTTTAATTCTCCAAATTCGACCACATTTATCAGAGGAAAAGAGGTAAAGAAGTTTTTCAGCGAACCTACATCAATCACTGCCCTTGTGCATACTATCAATTCTTTTGGCCATTTCTGCACATTAATGACAAAGGCAGCACAAAATCAAATGCCTCATAATAATAAATATTTGCAAATGGCAAAGGCAGCACAAAATCAAATGCCTCATAATAATAAATATTTTATATTTCTACTGACTATTTGTATTACCTGTATGTCGTTGATGAATGGTTCAACAACTAGTCTGTGGTTTGCTACGACTACAAGGGACTTCAAACTCTTATGGCACTCCAAGCTTAACATACACAGCCCCTTCGAGCTGGTATGTACTTCCAACTTTCCAGTGATATCAATCGTTCTAAACCTTCTATGTTCTTCAATTTGTTACATTTTTTCAATTTAAATTGTTCCAGAGAAGTTAATTCTGCAAGACTTGGAAGGGTGTTCAATGTGGGACAGTCCTGTATATTGAGCATCTCCAATGATCTCTGACTTTGGAAACTTTGTATCTTATTCAATTTGTGGCACTTAATCAATTCAAACTTTTTTAAACAAGTTGATTCTGCAAGACTCGGAAGGGTGTCCAGTGCGGGACAGTCCTTTATACTGAGTATCTCCAATGATTTCAGACTTTCTAAACATTCTATCTTTTCCAATTTGTGGCACTTTATCAATTTAAACTTCTTTAAAGAAGTTGATTCTGCAAGACTCGGAAGGGTGTCCAATGCGGAACAGTCCTGTATACTGAGCATCTTCAATGATTTCAGACTTTCTAAACATTCTATCTTTTCCAATTTGTAGCACTTTATCAATGTAAACTTCTTTAAAGAAGTTGATTCTGCAAGACTCGGAAGGGTGTCCAATGCAGAACAGTCCTCTATTCTGAGCGTCTCCAATGATTTCAGACTTTGGAAACTTTGTATCTTATTCAATTTGTGGCACTTTATCAATGTAAACTTCCTTAAAGAAGTTAATTCTGCAAGACTCGGAAGGGTGTCCAATGCAGAACAGTCCTCTATACTGAGCGTCTCCAATGATTTCAGACTTTCTAAACTTTCTATCTTTTCCAATTTGTGGCACTTTATCAATGTAAATTTCTTTAAAGCAGTTGACTCTGCAAGACTCGGAAGGGTGTTCAATGCAGAACAGCCCTCTATACTGAGTGTCTCCAATGATTTCAGACTTTTCAAACTTTCTATCTTTTCCAATTTGTTTCAGTTTTCCAATTCAATTTCTTTCAAAAAAGTTAACTGAATTAGACTTGGAAGGATGTTCAATTCTGTACAGTAATCTATCTTGAGTTTCTTCAATGATCTCAAACTTTCTAAACCTTTTATCTTCTTCAATTTGTAGCACATTATCAATTCAAATTTGTTTAGAGAAGTTAACTTTACAAGACTTGGAAGGTTGTCCAATTTCGGACAGACATTTATCCTGAGTGTCTTCAATGATCTCAAGCTTTCTAAACTTTTTATCTTCCTCAATTTGTGGCAAAATTCCAACTTGAAGGTTTTTAGAGAAATTAATTCTCGAAGACTTGGAAGCCCATTTAAGACTGGACAATCATATATCTTCAATATTTCCAATGATCCCAAACTTTTAAAACATTCTATCTTCTCCAATTTGCCGCAGTTTACCAATTCAATTTTTTTAGAAGAGTTAATTTTTCAAGAGTTGGAAGGGTGTTCAATTCTGAACAGTCATCTATGCTAAGTGTCTCCAATGATCGCAGACTTTCTAAACCTTCTACCTTCTTCAATTTGTCACACTTTCCCAGTTCAAATTCTTTGAGAGAAGATAAATCTGCAAGACTTGGAAGCCCATCTAATTTTGGACAATCGATTATCTTCAGGTTCTCTAGTGATTGTAGACTTTCTAAACCACCTATCTTCTTCAATTTGCCGCACTTTCTCAATTCAAATTTTTCTAGGGAAGTTAATTCTGCCAGACTTGGTAGCCCATCTAATTCTGGACAATCAATTATCTTTAAGCTCTTCAGTAATCGCAGACTTTCTAAATCTTCTATCTTCTTCAATTTGTTACACTTTCCCAATTCAAATTCTCTGAGGGATGTTAATTCTGCAAGCCCTGGAAGCCCATCTAATTTTGGACAAAGAATTATCTTTAAGTACTTCAGTGATTGCAGACTTTCCAAACCTTCTACCTTCTCCAGTTTACCACACTCCAATTCAAATTGTTCGAGAGAAGTTAATTCTTCAAGACCTGGAAGCCCATCTAATTCTGGACAGTTATATATCATGAGCTTCTCCAGTGATGTCAGTCCTTTTAAACATTCTATCTTCAATTTGGGGCATTCTTTCAACTCGATACTTTTAAGAGAAGGGACTTTTGGAAGACTTGGAAGTGCCTCCAACTCTGGACAGTAACTTATCTGAAGCTCCTCCAGTGATCTCAAATGATCTAATCTTTCTATCATCTCCCGTTTGTCGCACTTTTGCAATGTAATTTTTCTTAGAGAAGTTAACTCTGCAAGATTGGGAAGCTCATCTAACTGTATGCTCAATGTCTGCAATGATCTCAACTCTTGTAGACCTGCTATTTTCTTCACTTTGCTGCAACCTGTCAATTCAAAAGTTTCCAAAGACTCTAATTCGGCAAAATTTGGAAGCCCGTCTACCTCTTCACAATACCTTATAGACAGATTCTGAAGGTTTTTCAAGCCACGGACACCCCTAATATCCTCCAGAACTTTACACTTGTAAACATGTAGACTCTTCAATGTTGCCGGCAGAATTTCCAACTCCCTTAAATCCTCATTCCAAGAAAGTTTAATAGTCTCAAGGAAGGGACAAAGATCTCCGCAAATTGATATCTTGGACACTTTTGTGGCCTCTAGAACTATCGTCTTGAGCATGCACCCTGCCCCATAACTCAACTCGCTGATTTGGGTTCTTTTTATTTCCAGAGATTGAAGATGGATCAATGATTTTGGTAAACACTTCACTCCTGAGTCCATTATATATAAATTCCTCAAGCAATTAAGATGCTCCAGAGAATCTGGTAAAGATTCTAACTTCTTGCACTCTTGGATTTCTATTGTAGTTATTGAGGACAAATTTCCAAGACATGTTGGCAAGACGGTCAAGAACTCACTTCCTATCACCAACTCGGTCAACTTAGTAAGCTGAGAGATGTTAGCTGGCAGAACCTTCAAGCTGGTTCCTCCTAAATAGAGCTTTGTTAAGGAAACCGCATTTGGAAGACGCAAATCTTCCAATTTATAGCATCCTTCAAGATCCAAATATTTTATCTTTGTCATGTTTTCAAAAATGTGTGACTCCGGCTCGATGATGAGCTTATAACAGAATCTTAATTTGAGATATTCCAAGAGTGTCAACTTCTTACAAGAATCTGGCAAAATCTTTAACGTAGTGCAACCAGTCAAATCTAGGTGTTTCAAATTGCTCAAGTTGCCAAAATTACTCGGCAGGTATGACAGATTTTTACACCAATTTATCTCGAGGTGCTCCAATGAGTGGAGATTACAAAATTCTTCTGGGAGTTGGCTCAATGTATCAGTGGACCTCGATGCATCTATTAATATATTTTTCAAATTTTTGAGATGTGCAATTGACCTTGGAAATCCTTGGAAACTGTAAAACTCCTTAATAACCAACTCTCTCAACTGCAAAGGAGCCTGCAACCAATTTTCGATACAATTGACATACATAGTATAAATTAAAAAAATATTTCCATTTAACATTTCATAGAGTACCATAAAGCATGATCCTTATATCCCATCGCATCCAATTTTTTATACAGTTGACATACAAAGTATAAATTAAAAAAAATATTTCCGTTTTAACATTTTATAAAGTACCATAAAACAAAATACTTACATTCGCATCACATCCCCACAAATCTTCTAATCTCTCAGGGCGATAGAGCTCTAAAATTCTTAAATTTTTCATTGAAAGCCAGGATGGTAGATTTTGGTGCTCAAATCTCGCACAGTCAAAGCAGAGCAGTTCTCTAGATAGTTCCCCACGTTCCTCATTAATAAAATCGCCTTTACCAGCAAAAATCTTCAATCCAAGTGAGGCAGGCAGGAGGCTACGCTCTCCTTGATTTGTGTTTATTATGATACCACTTTGCCGGGGGTAACAATTGTCACCAATTGCATTCGCTATTCCTCGGATTCGTATTGCTTCCTGAATAGTCAAAAACAAAAAAAAAAAATATTTTAAAGCAATAGAACTGATTAGAAGGCAGGCTTAGGAAGGAGCTGGTTGGTTCCCATGCCATGATTAATAAAGTCATGAAAGAAAAAAGCAATTTCACCTGTTGAGGCTGAATCTCGATAATCTGCCCTTTAGACCAAAGACGATAGGGGGAGTGTTGATTTGCAATCTCCCTTCCCAAATCTCTCACATGATCATGCATTCTCATGAATTTCCACTCGTCTTGTTCAACAAGACATTTATTCACAAGCCTTTGCAAACCGTGCAGGCCATTCCACCCTGATCCGTCCCATACCGCGATGGCCCTACTGCTTCTCTCTCCAATGAAGAAACACGCTATATCCAAAAACATCTCTTTCTCTTCTTTATCTAAAGCATCGTAGCTTATTTTGAGTCTCAATTTGATGTCGTCTGGCACTATTCTGGACAATTTGTCTAATTGAGACTGCCAAAAATTCATGCTATACTCCCCACAGAGCAGACACCCTAAGACCTTGAGTGACAAAGGCAAACCATGGCAAGCATTTATGAAACTTTTTACAAGACCTTCGAACCCCAAAAAAGGAGATGGCTGTCCGAATGCATGCCAACAAAAAAGCTTCTGGGCATGAGCTGGATTGAGTGTTCTCATTTTATATATAGTGGAGATACCCCCCGCTCTAAGCACACTCAACTCTCGTGTGGTCACAATAATGAAACTTCCGTAGCCAAGGCTCTGCCTTGCTGGCAATAGAGCATCTAATTGGTCTATATGATCTACATCATCTAGAACGATCAGCACAGAAACAGATCTCAAACGGCTTTTCAGAATCTCTTTGCCCCTGTCTACATTTGTATAATCTTTGCTTTCAAGGTCCAGGCCCTTCAGAAGCTCTTTTTGTTTCTTATGCAATCGATTGTTCTTTGCAGCTTCCCGAACATCGGAAACAAAACTTGACTTACCAATTGTGGAGCATTTATTGTTATAGAGTCTCTTTGCAAGGGTGGTTTTGCCCGCGCCACCCATTCCGTAGATTCCCACAATTTGAATTGGCCCAAGAGCAGATTGAAGTGCAATATTGTCATGAAAGTCTTGTTCAGCTTCATCCAAACCCACGGGATGCTTGGCTACATCTAACCAATCCTTCTCCAATTCTTTTAACACGCGATTCACCACATTCGTCACCGCCTTCTCCTCATCACTGGACAATCAGCATTTAGCAAAGAGTAAGAGTCAAGATTTAAAAAGATAAAAAGTGTGAGGCGAGCTTTTTAGACAACCTTGTCAAGCAATTTCTTAATTGACATTTTAAAATTAAACCAAAAAAACGAAACTTTTGGCCTTCGTAGAATTGTCCGGTTTCGAATATATTCGTAGAAACATAAACAGAATTAATGAATTTGTGATTTTAAATACTCGGTTCTTACAACTCGTATGCATATATGTGTTTAAATATTAATTATGTGGTATGTACAGGGTTGTTAAAAGCAAGTTAAAAGGGTTTTTATGTACATGGTAACATTATGTAGTTGGGAAGGATGTATCATAAGAGCACAAGACAGAATAACTGTCCATATTTTGCATTGTAGGAGATCTTCATGTTGTCTTCCTTGTTAGAATTCTTCGGCTAGGCTTAACTAGCACACTCTAAGGTTTGATTGTATAGGTGGCTGGTGTGGGCCCAACAAACATTCCGTTTCTGTTCTGTTTTCGGTTGCGTTTTTTTTTAACTCTTCACGGTGATTGTGACTAGTGTGGTTAAATTTGAATTTGTGTTTTGAATTTGCATTTCCCACCTGTGACAAAGGGTTATTACTTATGCCGCTCATTTCTATTTTAATCAAAGCATTTGGGATGGAATGGACAAAGATTGAGAAAATGACGTCTCCACGAGCTGGATTAAGAGCACTACCTATGTCATCGTGGGTTAGCAATGGCAGATGCTCGGCTTTTCAACCGCTTTTTTATTTTTCATGCTTTCCATGTCTCCAAGAAACTGAGAGAATCTGTCTGAGCCGTGCTTGCTAAAGAGCTTTTTGTAATTTTTCATTGCCGTGGAGGCCACTCTGCTGTATGGCTACTATTAGCCGTAGTACTTACTTTATGTTGTGTTAGTTGTATTAAGTGTAGCCGACGGTACTTAGTTACTACCGAACGGCAGTTGAGAATCGGTGGTGACAGTTGGTCACACCCCTTCGGGTTTTATATAAGCAATGTACTTTCTCTTCGGATATAGGCTGATAGGGACTATTGTAAATGTATTCAAGTTACGGATGATTAATAAAGATTATGGTATTCTCTGATCTATTTTGTGTATTTTTATTTCCGTACAACGTCTATGCACCAGTAAACTAGGTTACCCCAGCGGGTAAACATTTGGCGCTGTTGCCTAGACGTACTCGGGAATGAAAAATAAAATAAATTGATGTGTTGATTATTCCACTGTGGAGAAGTGAGAAAAGAATTCATGCCCAACCAATTGAATAAAAATAGAAAGAAGGATCTTGAGGAGGAACAAGCCGATAGAAAAGCCGTACTCGCACAACAGCAAGCCAAGCGAAGGGAGAGATACAGAAGGCGCGCCGAAGGACTACTGAAGGGAGTAAGTGAAGGCGAGGGTCTGGAGGTATCTAACCGTGAGGCTGGGAGAAGTGACGAGGACTGCCTAGAGGAAACAAGGAGCTTATTCGGGTCCTTAACCTTAACCCCATGGACGGAAGCAAGAGAAGTCCGAAGGAAGGAAAAAGAGGAAGCTGCACGGAGGGAGGCTCTGGATACCGTTGCCGCTGCGAGTATCGAAGTGACCGAGGGGCACGGGTATCACAGTAGCCCACCAGGCTTGGACAATTCCAGTAGTTCAGGGACATCAAGTGGTACAGTACCAAACAATTATGGGGTACCGACGTCGATAGTACCATCCCAGCCTGTAACACAACTGGTGCTGCAAACACAGTCGGCGCCTAGAAAAGTAAACATGGCGACGAACAAGGAGAAGTTGTCAAAATTCCACAGAGATGGAAAGGAAGATCCAGTACGACATTGTCGTACATGTGAGACAATTTGGTCTACGAATGGAGTCGTCGACCAGGCAGAATGGGTGAAACAATTTCCCGCCACACTCAGAGGGGTAGCCATCGACTGGTACTCCGATGTGGACAAAACAACGGTGACCACTTGGGACGAACTCAAGAAAGAATTCTAGAAGGAGTTTCGACTCCTGAGGGATGACAATGAAATTGTTTCCGAGATATATGGTACCAAACAAGGCAAGGAGACTGTGCGGGCCTACATCCGCCGACTGAAGGAGTTAGTCAGAAAAATGGAGAGCCAGCCAACAGATGGCCTGAAGAAAAGATGGTTCGTGGAGGGCCTGAAATCGAACCTACAGAGGAAAATGAAGATAGTGCCTCCCACCTCATATGGAGATGCCTATAACTGGGCGATGGACTTGGAGAGCGAACAGAAGACCTCCAAGAAGAAAAGAAGCAAGTCTTCCTTCGGCAAAGATGACACCGCAGATGATGATAGTAGCAGTGATGGCGAGTCGAAGAGAAAAGTCATGGCACTCCAAAAGGACATGGAGAGAATGATGAAGGAGTTCAAGACCATGAAAGGGGGTACTAGCAAGGGGGGAGATGACACGTGGTGTACGGACAGCAAGGAGAGTGGCCATATGAAGGGGTCGTGTCCCAAAAATGCATTGTGTGATATTTGCCAGATCATGGGCCATTCCACCAAAGAATGCCCATACAACATGAAAGTGAGGAATCAACAAGTGTTATTTACCCAAGAGCAACCATCTACATCGAGCAGGTACGGAGGCAACCAACGTAGCGACGGAAGGGGTAGTAACAACAACACCAACACCAACACAAGGAGTCGAATACAATATGACTCCAAGGGTCGGCCGGTGATCCAGTGCCGAGCTTGCAATCAATGGGGCCACTTTGCAAAGGACTGTAACAAGGGCGACACCCCGCAGAAGCTATGTCGTTGGTGTGGTCCTGGCAACCACAAGGATGCCAACTACCCGAAATCTGGCATTAATTGGCTAGACATAGATGGAAGCACGAATATGATACTGACCATCACCCAATGGCAAGCAAAGAAAACCACATATCCAGACCCTCGAACAGAAAAACAACGGGCACGGGAGGCTAAGGAAGAAATAGAGAAGGCAATAAAGACACAAAAAGAAACATGGGAGATGGCCACCACCTCGGGACGGAGGGAGGCAGAACAAAACATTCTGAGACAACTGTTACATTTGGAGGTACCAGTGAGACTCCAAGACCTCCTTCACACCATGCCTCACTTGGGATCGACACTGTTGGGGAACTTGGCCACGCAGCCAAATACCACACGTACGGACATCCCCGGAGGGTCTGCAATTGACCCTATGATACTTGCTGTTAACAACGAGAGGTACCCGACAGTCATCGAGATGGGTATTCTTGGCACCACTCTCATAGACACCATTGTAGATGGTGGGTCCGGAGTAAATGTACTTCCGGAGGAGACATGGAAAAAGTTGGGGAAACCCACGCTGTGGCCTCCAACCTTCAACTTGTTGGGAGCGGACCAGCACGGCATCAAACCCATCGGAACCCTCATGGCTCAACACGTGATGATTGGGACATAGCCCTTCGTACTCGACTTTGTGGTGATCCCACTAAAGAAAAAGGGATACGAGGCTATTTTGGGACGAGGGTGGCTCACCTCGGCAAAAGCGAACCACAACTGGAAGCGGAACACACTCACCATGGAGACTGCCAGGAGGAAGCACGTGATTGACCTCCACACGCAAATGGTGAGCAAGGAGTTAGCATTTTCGGACTCAAAATCCGAAGGAGAGCAAGTGGGAGGAGACAGAGAGCAAAGAAGAATGGAGCCCAATGACGAAGGGGTTTTGGAGTTGGAAGAATGTTCTGAGGATGATGGAGATTCAATGAATGGCCTCTTTCATTGGTAGATGGAAGATTACGAATTCTTCCCACCATCTTGTAACATGCTAAGCATTAGGGAGGAGGAAGCCACCCCTGCACACCAGTTTACGGAGGACGAACCCATCAAATACCAGGAGGTAAAATCAAAGGGAAAAACCTCGGTGACGATGTTCGTGTCACCGACAGTTGGAACCCCGTGGCCGCAGCCTTCAAATTCATTATTCTCCTTCTTATGTACGGGCCAGCGATCATGGTCCCTATAGAATTTATGGTTCCCAGCCTTTGGATCGCCATTGAAAACAAACCAAAGGACAAAGTTCTGGAAGTCAGCTATGACGGGGCCATCTAGTTGGGGACTCTCGACGAACGGTAGATACACGAGGCCATTAACAGTTCCAAATCGAAACCACAACTGGAGGGGATGGACAAAGCATCCGAAAGGATGGACAGAGCACCCGAGGGGACGGAAGGGTACCCAAGAGGCCGGACGGACGACCGAAGAGGCCTCAAGAAATTAATTAGATTAGGCACTTAATAAAATAAAAAATTAAAAAAATTTAAAAAAAAGTACACAAAAAAAAAGGCAATACGGCCGTACAGACGGCGACTTAACATGCTAAAGCCATTGTACGGCTGGGAACCGTGCGGGCCCGCACAAGCTCGCGGAACGAAGTAAAGGCGAGAAAGGTCTGACATTTTGGAGACGTGCGGTATTAGAGGCGTGCACATTTTTTTTGGATACCATACGACAGAGAGGCTCGGAGACTGCAAGAACCGTACGGGCCCACACCACAGTACAAGGGAAGGAAATTAAAAAGATACTGTACGGCTGTACAGCCCCACCCAGCTCACGAACAGAGTGAAGGAAAGCAAAACACATTTTAAAGCTATAGGACCGTACGGTGTACGGCGTGTTTGAGAGGAGTGAAAGGAGCCAACACTGTACGGTAGTTGTAACGTGCAGTCTTGAGCAGGAAGACCATATGCTCTGTACAGGCGGTTATGTGCGGTGGAGAAACATATGCACCGTAGGCTAGAACACATCCACCGGACGGGCGAAGGAAAGACAAGGCGTTGGTTGCACAAGACCATAGTCCGCCTTCAATTTGGTAGAGAGCACATCCTCAACGTACGGGAACAAAAGAAGCGTCCGGAAAGAAACAAGGAGAAACAAATATAAAAGTGAGGGAAGGTCGTACGGTTGGAGAAAAAAAAAAAAACGACGATAGAGGTAGTGAAGAATATCAAGTTATTAGCCATCTGCACAGGCACCATAACACAGTTGGCAGAGGAGAGAGGGCATTGGACGAAAATCACAAAAATAGAAAATGAAAGACTGCAGAATGATCTCAATATTGAAAAGTAAACAAATGAAAGTATGATGAATTCACAAACTAGCATGGATCAGGCAACAGAATTCAAACATCATGGACAGACTGGATTAGGTTATACTGAACAAGGTGAATTCTCACAGCAAGGAACTCAAAGGAACAACAAGCCTACATGCAATCATTGTGGTAAGTTAGGGCATACATCGAGTAAATGTTGGAGCAATAGAAAGTCAAAATTTAATGGTAAATGCTACAGTTGTAACAAACATGGACATAGAGCAAGTGAATGCAAAGAGAAACCTAAGTTTGAAGGAAAATTCTACAAACAAGGTCACAGATCTTCCGAGTGAAGAACTAAGAATTGGAATCCTGCTGAACAATTAGCCAAGGCAATTTTTGGTTGGGATTACAACACATGGTACATATGTTGTTATTATGGTGAATATGGACACATTGGTGCAAACTGTATGAAGACTCACTTCAGAGAAAGGGATCCTACTAAGAGATGTTATGTGTGCTAGCAACTCGGTCATCTAAGCAAGAACTGTATGAACAAAAAAAAATTTGATACTGGTTTTGAGAATGGAAAAGCCAAAGTCTCAGAAATCAGAACTCAGATGAGCAAGCGATGGGTAAGGAAATCCTCAGATAATTCAGATCAAAGCAATGAAGGGTCTAATGACACCCTAAATAGTGAACTGGGTGGATCTACCATTACAGAATAGGAATGTAAGGAGATGACTAGAACGGTGCAATACAAGCCATTATACATCAATTCCAGATAAGCTAACAGTCCAAATCTGCATATTGATGCATGAGGACATATTATAGTTCTACCCGAGTTAGAATGTTAGTAACACCCGAGCTACTCTATCTTAACCGAGCTAAGTCGGGCAGTATTGATAATTGGAAAGTTGGTTTCACCCGAGCTTCCAAGTGAATCTTGGAGAAACACCCGAGTCATGCCAACTACTATGTACTGAGCATTTAATGAAATACTCTAACAGATTAAAATCTCTTATAAATAAAGGATTGTAAATATTATTGCTTACAAAGTTTTCAGTTTACAAATCAATTTAGAGCCCTTAGCGATTCAGTGTGAATTTGTGATTGAAAGCGAAGTTTGATCATTTCGTCTGAACAATATGGCATCCACTTCCAGTAGCAAGGTCAAGAAAGGTTCTGAGATGTTGGTAAGGAATGCAATTTGTGATCCTCCAGTGTTTAAGCTTTATCTGGAAATTGCAAAGGAGATAGACCCGATGGGAGCTCATTCCCTAATTCCTCTGAAAGTGTTACTGGTTAACGACATCTGAAGCTTCTCTCACTGCAACATACAGGAGCTTGGAACCATTGAGATGAATAAGGCATATGATGAATTGTGTACAAATGGGAGTTTGAAGCCCGAGCATAAGCACATCGAAACCAAGGGTTTGACACACATCATGCACATACCGAGGGATTTCCAGACAAAATGGATGAGATATGTTCTTAGCCGTGTCGACGTCGACATGCACTTGTGGTTGGAACATCTTGTGAAGATCATGAAACAGATAATTCACCGTGTCACTGGGTTCCCTATGCTACAAAAGTTGAAAGCTACCAAAACCCTAACCCGGGATGACCTAGCTGAGTTAACTCTTGTCGAGTGGGATGGCAGAGGCATGAGACTTAATGAAGTAACTAATATGGAATTGAAATTTTGCATTCATGTTATAGCCCACAAGATATACAGTTCGAGCAGACCTAACAGTGTTCCGTGTGAAGCTGTTGACCTAGCATACAAAGTGGTGAAGAAGAATCTGGTATTTGACCTGGCATAATTACAGCTCGTCCAGTTGAGAAAGAATATGGAAATCATCCGAGCATCCAAATCCAATTCATGTAAGTTTGGTTCTCTTCTAATCTACATACTCTTTTATGTTGAGAAGTTCTTTCTCTCCAAGGGTACAGTAGCATGGAAGAAGGATAGACCAATAATCCATCAAATTAATGAATTCATAGCTGAGTTCGGAGATAACTTTGATAACATTATGGATGGATACTTTGAGAATTTCAAACATAATATGCAGAGTAGGTACATAATTCCCAAACAACTAGTTGAAGATTACAAAGATGAAATTTGTTTCCTAGTTGATTGTGATAAGGTTTATATACAAGTAGCAAAGCCTAGGGTTGCATGGGTAAAACCCCTGTCATATCAAGTCAACAAAGATGACACAAGAGACATCATAGAGGATCTTGTAAATGAACCTGCCAAACCAAAGGCACCCTAATTTGGAACATATGAGGAAGCAAAGAGCAGGATATCTTTGGAGATTGAGATTCCCAAGATATTGAAAAGAGGAAAGAAGAGGCTTGATACATTTAAGAAATATGGCAAGACCTCCGACTCTCCTTCCATCTCTGAGAGTAAAGAGGATACAGTTAAAACAGAGGATGTTGAATATAAAGAAGAAAAGGAAGAGACTGATATTGAACCTCCTCAGAACAAGAGGAAGGCAACACCCAAACAGAAAAAGGCAAAAGGCACTACCCTTGTTATCACCATGAGAAGATCAAGGAGAAGACTTGTATTAGGTAAAGATGAGGATGATGATGAAGAAGCTGATACTGTGGTTTTCACGAAACCAACACCCACACTTGATCAGAAGATTGAAGAAATGAAAGAAGGAAGAGATATGAGTTCTTTGAAGTCACTCAATTATGCTTCTAGGACTAAGGAAGAAAAGAAGAAGATTGAAGAAGTGGTGGAGAAGATGGGAAAATGGAAATATGACCCCTCTGAGTTGAAGATTCATATGACTGAAGACCTATTCAAGGCAGTCTCCATTCCCTGGACAATGCAGTCAAAACTAAAATGGACATAAGGGAACAGACATTGAAGCAAGTTACGCCTGCAATGAAGGGCAAAGAAGTAAAAGAGGCCTTGAGAAAATATCAAAATAATCACACTCCCAGATTCAGGGCATTCCAAATATTGAACAAAAACATAGAAGATGTAGTTCAACGTGCCACATTAGTGTGGAAATCAATATTTGGGATAAAAGAAGATAATGAGGCAAAAGTACCGAGTATAGACCCTCCAGAACAGGAAAATGATGATACACTACCCGAGGTACAGACTATTGAAGAGTCCAATGCTGAGAAGATTGCAGCTGAGGTAATGACATCATTACCCCAATCCCCTATCCACAATATAGTACCTCCGAGCAAGGACAAGGTTGCAAAATCCACATCTGAACAACTAGTAACCGAGTAACAGGATCCACTTACTACTAAGCCAAGCATGCCCAAGTCGTAGAAAGACAAGGTAGATATTTCTACTGTCAGTATTGAATCATCAGTTAACATTGATTCAGCAATTGGTATTGGGTAAAATTACAAACCTGTGTCACACTTTTATAAAGGAAAATGACCACATCATGCAAATTGTTCAACTTTAACGACATAAAAGTGGCATTTGTATTTAGAATTTCAGGATGATGTAAACTGATGAAATGTGTAAAAATAGATAAAGTTTATGCCTATAATTTTTTAAAAAAAAATTGAACAAGAATTGACATAGTTTTTTTAATTTTTGAAGTCCATTTTTAATTTCGGAAAATTGCTCAAAATCTGGGATCTAGTTCCCACCAAACAAGTATATGCAAATACTCTATTTTTCCTCTGATTTCAAAATGTGTTATAGATAAATTATATAGCTAGTGCAGAAAAGAAGAAAGATTGGTTTTCAATGTATATTTTATCCGTTATAACTGCTCAAAGTTGAACTTATCTGAAATCGGCAGTTTTCATCTCCCACCAAATTTCCCCTATCAAATATACACCATTCAGAAAAAATACACATTCTTGATGAGGACTCTCTCCTCTAGTGTTAAATATAAATTTTAAATTTTTTTGATATGATTTAGTATTTTTTAATTTATTTGAAGCAACATCTTCTCGAATGTTAAAATACCTACTTTTTGTACTTTGAAATTATAATATATTAGATCTAATCAAAATACTATAAAATTTATATGACAATAATCTTGACTTTGAGCTCTACAAAAGGGTATTTTTATATTTTTTTTAAATATCATTAAAAGGAGTAGGGGTTATTGAAACATTGATTTTCAGAAATAATTTTATTTCTTTGGTAATTGGTATAAAACATGCATTTAATAGACATTTCCAATTGGAAAAGTTTAACCACTTACCTAGTTTAGATAGAATGAATCTAGTTAGACCATATGTTTGACAAAAATTAATTTTTAGTTAGAAATACTCAAATTTAGTTATGTTGATAAGTGGTCCTGAACCGTGACACAACTTTGTGCTTTTACCCTATTGTAAAGGTCAATGACCTAATTGGAATAAATACTGAAGAAAAGGATGAGGTAGATAAAAGTAAGGAAATTGTTCCTTCACCGAGTCCTAAGACAAAAGGAAAAGAAAAAGTAATAATTACTGATGAGATAGATCTTGATAAAGAAACTGTGATTCCAAATTGGGATCAATCTAGCTTATCTATAGAGAAAATGGATATTTTGGGAGAACTGTGGAAGAAAAGAGCTACACAGCAGAAGCTCTGAATGGAAAGACAAAGGAATAAAGTACTTGAAGATGTCAAAGGTATATCTGTAGATGCATTGCAGATTGAAGTCAATGAGAGTGACTCAATAATGCACCAAATTGTTGACATTGTCCACAAGTTCAACATAGATATGAATGGTCAAGAGAAGTTACTCGAGAAAGCAGAGAAGAAATTTGAGAACAAGGTTCTAGAAAACATTGCAAAGAAGATTGCAATTGACCAAGTGCAGCTTACCAATATCATCAACACTCTAGAAACCAATGTGACCAATGTGGTAGCACTGTTTGTAAAGTTGAGTGTCACTTGTAACTTTACTATGGAGATCAAGAACAAGATAGTGAAGATTGATGCAGACATGAAGGAAAGTGCAAGGCAGTTAGCACTTGACCCGAGCACTAGTTCAGCTCACTTCATGAAGATCAAGTATCTTACTGATCTACAGGATGAATTGTTGAGAGAAGAAGCAAGGACTAGCGAATCACTTACAGCAATCTAGAGCCAACTCCTACCACACATGGATGGAATGCAAAAACACATAACACATGCAAAGACACTCATTCATGACAACAATTTCTCAGTTGCCGAGCGAATGATAGAGTTGTCTGCAGAGCCACAAGTTGAATTGTACATTATGAAGGGGCTACAAGACAATTGGGAAAACACTGTCTCAGATTTTGAAGGTACATAGTGATTTCCTATCCTACTTTGGAATAACCTTGTAAAATATAATTTTTGGCATTTTTGTCAAAAACAAGGGGAAATATAATTATATTGTAATAAAGGGGAAATATCATTGAGGAAACACATGTACAGTGGAACAATATATAAAATATACTTTACATGAACAATTTTTGAAAAACACAAAAACAGAGTTAGTTGGACCCGAGCAGTAGAAGCAATGTCAAAATCCGAGCAGATAATAAGGAAGAGTTTTGACATACCAGACACAAAATTCAATGATAAGTGTTTTTGTCGCTAATGCCAAAGGGGGAGATTGTAGACCTTATGGAAAGACATATTGTCAATCAGTGTTAAAACACTTAGTCATCTAGTGTCGACCGAGCCAACAAGCATTATGCAAAGTCCCGAGTGATCAGTGTTTCCTGAGTAATCAGCATTTCCCAAGAGAGTAGTATCGCTCGAGTGATCAGTATGACCCGAGTGATTTGCAGTATCGCCCGAGTGACAGTTTATTACACGAGTAGACTTCTGGACCCGAGTGACAATTTGAAGCTGACCTTGCATATATTGTTAAATATTATTTTGTTTATTGCAAGCCGACTTACAGAGTTATTTGTTTGGATAAAGATATATATGTAAGATAGTTCATTTCATCCAAAAGAGGGATGTATGGTGTATATGTATTAAATGTATGCATAAGTGTAAAGACATGTGAATGGCAATTTTATTAAAGAGCAGAAGTATTTAGGACAACAGAGTCTCATCTATCACATTCAAGTGATCAGTTATATTCAGAAGGATCTTATTCAGCAATCATAGTTGCATAGAGAAGATCATCAACTGGTTCATTCTCACAGGTGGATCAACAAAATCCTTTAACAAGGTGGACCTAATAGTTCTTGCTCTAAATCTCTTAACAGAGTTGCATTACTCATTATATTGTATAAAATCCTTTAACAAGGTGGACTTAACAATCCTTTCTATGCTCCTAACAGGGCAGACCATTAGAAGTGGTCATTGTAAGCTCTAACAGGCTAAATTTATACTGCAGTACTAAATATTGTGGGTATCATCCCCACCCCAGTTTTACTTTCTTTTGAAAGGTTTCTGGGTAACCAAATATTGTGTTATGTGTTGTGTATGATTCTTTACTTTCAAGTTCTATTCATGCAAACAAATAAGTTAATCTAATTGTGGATTAAAAGGATTAAGTTTTATTGGTTCCTGATTCACCCCCCCTCCCTCTCAGTCACTGGGCACATCATATATTTCCAACACTAGATGCATAATGTCCTATCTTTTTACACCAAAAGCATTTGAAAGGCATTTTTCCTTTTTATTTACCAGATCCTTTTGCCAGTCTCCTTGAACCCAGTGCTTCCAATTCTTGAAGATCTCTTTATTCTTCTTCAAGCTCTCTTATCTCCTTTTCATACTTATACACCCTTCTTTTAGATCCTTTAGCTTGATCTGATCTGTGCATGTTTCTTCCTGGTATAGTTGCCTTGAAAGATGATTCAACTTTGGGTAGAGAATCACTGAACTCACTCATTTCAAAGGAAAAAAAGCTTTCCAACCAATGTATTTCTTGTCACAACAACAACAATTCTGATTTCTTCAATAGCAACAACTTTTCTCTTGTATGCAGGAGGAAAATATCTCAATACTTTTGATACAATCTCTCTATCTAATACACCATCGACACATGTGATACTACAAACTAACTCATTTATTTTTAACATATAAGAGCTAATGTTTTCATCTTCAGACATTCTCAAAGATTCATATCTTCATTTTAGGATTTGTAGCTTGGCTTGCTTGACACATGCATCACCTTCACGAAGAGTCTAACTTTATCCATATCTCATGAGAAGTTTCTAATTCCATTACATTTGTATACTATATAGATGATAGAGCACTTAGCAATGCTTCCTTTTCTATGATGTTGTACTCAAACTGCTTCTTTTCATCTGGTGTAGCCGTAGATAGATTTGCAGGAGGGGTATAGGAGTTCTTTGTGATGGTCCAATAATCTTCTCCAATGTACCTTAGATGAGTAATCATCCTTCCTTTCCATATATATGGAGTAGTTTTTTCTTTCAAACCTAGGGCTATCCTTCTTGTAAGTTGCTATATCTGATCTCCCTCAACCTATTGGGCTTCCTTCAAGGGACCAAAGCTCCGATACCAATTGTTGATATTATGGCAAAGAAAAACTAAGAGGCGCGCAGGGGGAGGGGGGCGGGGGCAGGGGGAGAATTATTTGTTACCCAAAACCTTAAACTCAAACCATTGAACCTACAAACCCTCTAGCTTGTGTACCCTCAAATTTGATATGAATAAATAGAGTATAAAACATGCATGAATATACAAATCAGAAACACATCCACACAAGTTGACACAATATTTTTATCGTGGAAACCCTATTAGGGGAAAAACCGCAATGGGGATGATTACCCACAATAACAAAATACCTAGTTAAAATTTTAACCTTATTACAATATTTGGTGAATGCACATGTATTCAGGCTCAATTCCTAGAGCTCACTGCTCAAATGAAAATCCTCGGCCTACAACCCTAAGGAAGAATCACTACCTTACAATCTCATCACTGCGATGACCCATACAAGTTTTGTGAACTATGTAAGTGACATCTACCTCATGTCTAATACAACTCCAATATAGCACAATGCAGATCTCTATTCAACCTCGTGTTGAAAAACTTTTGATTCCCTCTGAATTATGCTCTTCCTTTGCTAGCCACCTCTAGCTTCCACATCCACGATTTGCACCTTGAGTTTTCCCTAATTGATCATTTTATATAAAGAACTAGGTCGACAAAAATTGATTCAACCATTTCTTCAATCAACACACCATATTTCATGATTTAAATCAATCTCTGGCAGCTAAGTCATAGCCATTGTCTATAACCACTACCTAGGGATAATAAATCTCTTAGATTTCATGATTTAGCACTTGCACAACATGATTTGCTAACTAGGTTGGCCAAGAACATGAACAATAATTAAAATATTATTATTGACCAAAAACTCCACCAATTTGATCCTTTGGATCCATGTGTATCACCAACTCATCAAGCACATACTTCACGAACATCCTATAGCATCATGAAAAACACTCAATCATTCAAATCCATCATAGCCATTGGATTTTCCAGCCCCTTTTCATCACACTTGAAGAACTCTGTCAACAAGTCTCTGAGATCATAAAATTATGCCTTGCAGATCTCTGAAGTAAAAACCCTCTGAGTTGAAGACACCTGAGTATGTCTCCAACACACTCCTAGGTTCTCTTTACAAACTTCTCACTCTATTGAGCACATCGAACCTCTCATTGTCTTCTTGTTGGCACAGTATGTCACCCTATCTGCCAGCCACCTTTTCTAACTTGGTTACATGTACAAATCATCATGAAACTTTATGTAACTTTGGGTGAAAATAGTAAACATATTCAACATGCTTCCTCTATGTGTGCGACTTCTTCTCAGAAATATCCACTTCTCACTGGACCTTTTACTATTTTTCTCTACTGGCTTACTTATAATAGTTAAGTTAGCATCAATAAAATAATTCTTTTGATTTCTTCCTATGCTCAATCCTTCTGCTATGTTGACATCAATGCCAGCACAACCATCATCCAGTTTTTCCAAAATGCCAACACCTAGGATACATTAATGTATCACATGACTGCTTAAGACCCTTTTATGACCCCTTTGGACCCCTTACCATACATTAATGTATCCTATGAGTCCTAGGATACATTAATATATGTTGAGGGATCATAAGGGGTCTAAAGGGATCTTATGACCCTTTACGACCCCTTACCATACATTAATGTATGTTAAGGGGTCATAAGGGGTTGTAAGAGGTTGTAATGGGTCATAATGGGTCTCAAGGGGTCCTAGGATACATTAATGTAACCTAGAATCCCTTAAGACTCCTTAGGACCTCTCAACATATATTAATGTATCATAGGAGTCCTAGGATACATTAATGTATGTTGAGGGGTCCTAAAGGGTCGTAAGGGGTCCTATGATACATTAATATATCCCAGGACCCCTTATGAACCCTTGGGACTCCTCTACACACATTAATGTATCCTTGGAGAGGAATAGGATACATTAATGTATACTAAGGGGTCCTAAGGGGTCATATCCTAGTCCACTCCTAGGATACATTAATTAATGTTGAGGGGTCCTAAGGGGTCCTAAAATACATTAATATATTCAAGGAGTCAGGTAGAATACATTAATGTATGTTGAGGGGTCCTAAGGGGTCTTAAGGGGTCCTAAGATACATTATTGTATCCAAGGACCCATTAAGACCCCTTACGACCCCGTAAGACCCTTTACCATACATTAATTTATGATGAGGGGTCCTCAAGGATCGTAAGAGGTTGCAAGGGGTCATAAGGGGTCTTAAGGGATCTAAGGATCCCTTAAGACCACTTATGACCCCTTAGAACCCCTCAACATACATTAATATATCTAGGAGGCCTAGGATACATAATATATACTAAGGGATCCTAAGGGGTCCTACAATACATTAATGTATCATAGGATCCCTTATAACCCCTTATGACCCCTTGGGACCCCTTACCATACACTAATGTATCCTACAAGTCCTAGGATACATTAATGTATGTTAAGGGGTCATATGTGGTATTAAGGGGTCCTAGGATACATAATGTATCCTAGGACCCCTTACGACCCCTCAACATACATTAATTTTTTATAAGGGGTCCTCAGGGGGCGTAAGCGGTCTTAAGGGATCTTAAGGGGTCCTAGGATACATTAGGACCCCTTATGACCCCTTAAGACCCCCTAGGACCCCTCAACACACATTAATGTATCCTCGTAGCGGACTAGGATACATTAATGTATGCTGAGGGGTCCTAAGGTGTCATAAGGGGTCCCTTAAGACCCCTTATGACCCCTTATTATACATTTATGTAGGTTCAGGGGTCCTAAGGGGTTGTAAGAGGTCATAAGGGGTCATAAGGGCTTTGAAGGGCTCCTATAATACATTAATGTATCCTTAAGACCCCTTATGATCACTCAACATACATCAATATATCCTAGGACTCCTAAGATATATTAATGTATGATAAGGGGTCCTAAAGGATCCTAAGGGGTATTATGGGGTCCTCAGAGGTCATAAGGGGTCCTAAGATACATTAATATATCATAAGACCCCTTAAGATCAGTTATGACCCCTTATAACCGCTTGGGACCCCTTACCATATATTAATGTATCCTAGGAGTCCTAAGATATATTAATGTATGCTTAGGGGTCCTCATGGGTCATAAGTGGTATTAAGGGGTCCTATGATACATTAATGTATCTTAGGACCCATTAAGATGACTTGTGACCCCTTACAATCTCTTAAGAGCCCTTAACATACATTAAGGTATCCTAGGAGTCCTAGGATACATTAATGTATGCTGAGGGGTTCAAATGTCTCATAAGGGGCCTTATGGGGTCATAAAATACATTAATGTATCCTACAACCCCTTAGGACCACTTATGACCCCTTAGGACCCCTCAACATACATTAATGTATGCTAGGACTCCTATGATACATTAATGTATGGTAAGTGGTCCTAAGGGGTAGTAAGTGGTCTTAAGGGGTCTTATAATAAATTAATGTATCTTAGGACCCCTTAAGACCTCTTTTGACCCCTTATGACCGCTCAACATACATTAATGTATCTTACGACTCCTAGGATAGATTAATGCATGGTAAGGACTCCTAGGACCCATCAATGTATCATAGAGCCCCATAAGACACATTAATTTATCTTAGGACCCCTTAAGACACATTAATGGGTTGTATGTGTCTTAAAGGGTCCTAAGAGGTACTAGGATACATTAATGGGTTCTAAGGGGTCATAAATGGTCCTAGGACCCATTAATCTATTCTACGACACCTTAGGACCCCTTACGACACATTAATTGTCATAAGGAGTCCTATGACACATTGATGGGTCCTAAGGGGTCGTAGGTGTCATAAGGGGTCCTAAGAGACACTAATGTGTCCTAAGGGGTCATAAGTGGTTCTAGGACTCATTAATGTATCTTACGACCCCTTAAGACCCATTAATGTATCTTAGGAAACCTTAGTACACATTAATGGGTTGTAGTTGTCTTAGGGGTGTCCTACAACACATTAATGACTACTAAGGGATCGTAGGTGTCCTAAGGGGTCTTGAGGGGTCCTAGGATACATTGATGGGTTATAGAACCACATATGGCCCCTTAGGTCCCATTAATATATTGTAGGACCACTTAGGACCCCTTAGGATACATTAATGGGTCATATGTGTGCTAAGATTTCCTAAACTGTCCTAGGACACATAAATGGGCCATAAGGGGTCATAAATGGTCTTAGGACCTATTAATGACCTCTTGGGACACATTAATGGGTCATATGTGTCCTAAGGGCTCCTAGAACACATCAATGGATCCTAAGGGGTCATAATGTATCCTACAACCCCTTAGGACCCCTTAGGATACATTAATGGGTCGTACACGTCATAAGGGGCATATGTGGTCTCAAGGGGTCATATGTGGTCTTATGATAGATTAATGGGTCCTAGAACCACATTGACCCCTTAGGACCCATTAGTGTATCCTAGGACCCTTAGGACACATATGACATTAATGGGTCATATGTGTCTGAAGTAGTCCTAAGGGGTTCCATAACACATTAATGGGTCCTTAGGGGTCATAAATGGTTTAAGGACCCATTAATGTATCCTAAGGGGTCCTACGACACATTAATGGGCCTCTCTCTCTCTCTATCTTTCTATTGTATTATATATTAGTTAATATAATAATATTATATTATATACTATAATAATTTATATAATATAATATAATAATATAAGATAATATATTATAGATTATAATAGAATATAATATAATATTATATATATCATATGTTATATATGTGATATAACATATAAAATATGATATCGGATACCTCCACAATGGCGCCAACGGTCAAAAGTTGGCCCCACTATGATCCTATACCCGAATTTATTTTTCCATCACAAAAAATATAGCGCTCCCACCTTGATTTGTTAAACATTTTTGTTCTATGTTACTCACATAAAATGCATAACCCATATTTGCAGCAAAATGTTATATTTGAAGTTAAATGGGTCATATTCTCATCTTTGATGCATGGTGAGCAAAAGCTTTTATTTTAGATTATTTACGCACCATTTAAAATTCTCTATTATAATTACCTTAATTTAAAATAACTTAACTCTATTGTATCTTTTTTTTTACCGATCTTAATTATGGACATGTTGGCATGGATCAAAAAGTTTGACATGAACTGTCCTTATAAATAAAAAAAATTATACAACTTTTATAATTCAAATATTTTGCTCTTTCTTATGAAAAGAAAAACTAGATTTATAGATGATGTATAGACCTGAGATCCTATGCAAAAGGAGAATATTGTAGGTTAAGGGTCAAGATAGCATAAAAAAAATATTTCCTTCCAATCACTCAACCAAAATAAACAAACAAAAATCTAGTTAAAAACATCATCCATTATAGTTTATCTATCTATGGTTAAAATTTCCAAATTTTGAATAATGTCATCAATTTGTATACAACTTTCTTTTCTATAATAAAATGCCCAAGCTTAGCAGGTATTTTTCCTATATGAAACTTTGTATTTACTATTTATTTTCCTATTTTAAAAAAAATATTCTTATACACATTTCTATGAATATTAAATATTTAGGAATTTGATATTTTGTACCTATTTTACTTTGATTTTTTAAAATATAGTATTCTAGAAAATTAGTTATCTTTTCAAAAATGATATAAAACATGTCAAAAGATATCCTTCCCAATATACTTATTTTCAAAAAAATGTAATATATAAACGAAAATGATGATTTAGAAGGATATTTCTTCATATCTTTTATATAAGCCAAATTAAAGGTAAATATATTTATAAGAAATTATGAAGCATGATTTAAAATATTTATATTAAAAAATTCTTGTACAAATAAATTAAATAACACTCAATTTATTTATTTATTTTTAATCAAAATATAAAAACATATTTTTGCTTTCAAAATTGAATTGAAAATTGTTAATATTAGATTTCCACAATTTATTATGTTTCTCGATGCTACTACTTATGTACTCGCCAAGTAAATGCATTTCATATAAATAGCTTTTAAAATACAAGTATTTAAAATATAAGGAAGGCAGGTGCCTTCTATTGACTGCATAATCACTTCCAATTTATGTGTGAGGTGGGATTCAGAGTATAATTGACTTTCAGCATGACAAACTTTGTAATTTATTTGGGGTTAAGGTATCAGTTTTGTGGGTAAAGCAAAACGAACAAATTTAACGGTAACGCATATAATAGAAAAAAACGCAAGCCAAGCCAAATGATGGAGAAAGATTATTGTGTACTTACCTATGAATATTAATTATCTCGCCAGTGTGGAAGGAAGCTTTGTGGAGTGCCAACTTCCAGCTTTGAAGTTTATCGCTGTATCTGCACAGGTGGAACACCATGCAAGTGTACAATAGAACAAACTTTACTAATCTTTCATCTTATCTCTAATTGAGAGTTCTAACTCTACTCTGATATATAACAAATAAAAAGGAGAAAATAATAATAATTGAAGATATTTGATAATAATATAATTTGAATCTTTAATGAAAATAGAGGTGTACCTGCACTTCATTTCATACTTGTTGAAGGCATTGCATAAACTCCTTTTCCTTCAATCGCCCATCTTAGAGTGGAAGGCTCAACATGATAGAAAATGGGGATAAATTTGATGCCGGGTAGTTGGAGTATAAATTCCAACTCAGCCAAACACCAAGGGGATTGTGCATAATTCTCAGATAAAATGACTATGTGAAACGAAGCACTACGCATAGCTTCTTCTAGAGTTCCAGGGAAGAAATCCCCAAGTTGTAGTTCATATTTGTCCAAAAAGACTCTGAGTCCAGTGGCATCTAACTTATCGTAGATAGTGGTGGCCACACCGTGTTTCACATCACCTCTATGATGATTTATAAAGACATCATATGGCACCTGTGAGGAGGATTCAGCAGGAGCGTTGGCTATTATTAGACCATCAAAAGGGGCTGCCATTACGATGATTAGATACAAATTGAAACAAAGAAAAAAGCGGCTTGGTATTTGAAATGGTTGACAGTCTTAGGCCGAGGCTTTGCTATATAAATTGAGGCGAACAGAGACCAAGAAAATAGATATATCTGGGTTAATGCAGGAGTGGTTGAAAAACAAAAGGAAAATCTAATGGTAGTGGTAATGATGCACCCCAGACGGAGTTATATGAAAACAAAGAGGAAATTAGGGAGAAAAATGGGGAGAGAGAATGAGTGGATACCATTTGTTGGGGGAAAAGAGCAGTAAAGAAGTGAAGCATCATTATGTCTCTTTCCCGTACTTTGCCCGCTAAACCATGCGAAAGGGCGCACGTAAGCGTACTGTGTTAAATTGAAGTGGGGTCATGTTGAATGCTCAATACGAGGTGAAAAGACTAGTAGACCAAACGTGTACAACGGATAGACGTGCTTTACGGGCGAAAGCAACTCCACGGGTGTGAAAGCAAGTATCAAAAGTCAGTCTTTTAATGAAATTACAAAATAAGAATCAATGAAGTTTGAGTCTTTAGTTTGTACATTAATTTAATATGATTCGATGTGTTAAATGTGCAATATTATCGCACTGTTAGATGGTGAACAAAAAGATCAAGAAGATATCTCACCCAAGACAACAACAACAATTGATGCAATGCAAGTTACAAATGGTAATAAATTCAAAGAGATGCATTTTCATAAATTGTATGTCTTTAATACATAAGTTAAGTTTTTAGTCCTTAATATGTAAATTAATCTTATATATGTTGATTTGTTGAATGAGAATGTTATTGCAGTTTTGAATGAACAATACAACAACCAAGACCATATGGTACCCTTTTCTCTTGATCTTAATCAAACAATAACAATAATTGACACAATGCAAAGTAGAGATGGTAAGGAAATTGTGCATTCAAATTTAGTCAATT
>MU223762.1:2035241-2057014 GCA_018584345.1 Thuja plicata
TTCCTTGTCGTGATAAAATATAGTGATTTGAGCGTAACAATATCTAAATCTTTAAGAACCAAAAGAATTACTCTATGTTGGGCACGTCTGGAATATGGAGTGGGTATCTTGGGGTTTGGCGGCTGTTTGTGCTACTTTAGTTTTTTTTCTGCTCAAGATTGCAACAACAATATGGTGGAAGCCTCTGCAATTGAAAAAGTACTTTGAAGCCCAAGGAATCAGGGGTCCTCCGTACAGGCTATTGGATGGGAATTCTACATAAATATCTGGAATGATGAATGATCAGAGAAAAAAGCCCATGCCATTTTCACATGACATACTCCCTCACATTCTTCCCCATCATCATCAGTGAACCAAAACCTATGGTACACTTATATTCTGCAAATTTTAACACTATCTGGTATTTTATTAATCTTATTACTAGAATTATTGCTTAGTATCATTGATTATTTTGCTTTAGTGTTGTTAAAACTTAGAATAGTGGTTCAAAAAGAAGACTGGCGAGTGATTAAGAATAATATGCACAATTTTGAAGACTCTATGTATTAATAAACTTGTTCTATGTGATATAGGTCGGGATTTTATTTTCTGGTTTTGGTTTCAAGCTAGGTTGGTTGTTCCCCACCGTGAGCTTATTAAGGAGATATTGTCCACTAAATTTGGAAACTATACAAAGCTTCTGGGTAATCCTCTTTGAAGATAGGTGTTTGGAGAGGGGCTTACAGGATTGATAGGTGAGAAATGGGCTCAACATAGGAAAATCATCAATCCTGCTTTCCACAAGAATCTCTTGAAGGTAAGTCATTGAATGTCTGCAATTATGTTTTAAATTAGGATCAAAATTATATAATATATAAATTGTTTTTAGAGAGAAATCTATCAATCTTCACATCCTGGTGGTAAGATCTCTATAATTCTTTTGGTAAATACCTTTTCGGGTAAGATCTATGTAATTATTTCGGTAAATACCTTCTTTGGGCATCGTTTTATTGTCCAAAAGATTCATTCAATGTTCAGTGAGCTTAGCCTTTCATTGCTAGGAACTTAGCCCACAAAATTTGGTGAGTAGTTTTGTTTTTTGGTTGTGCTTTTGGCTCAGACATTTTGTTAAACGGCTGTCATGCATCCATGATATATAAAACCTTTTCTTTAAGTGAGATTAGACATTTTTTCAAATAGTTCACCTGCATCCATGCTGTAAAAGCCAAACAAGAGGCGAAGATTTTATAAAAATTTTCTATTAATTTTCAAACAAACTCGAGTACAAACATTCCAGCTTCATTGTAAACATACTAATGCATCTCTATCTATCTGGGTGGACACCATTTTTCAAATTTTCATCCTAATATGGAACTCACTCGCACTTTTTCTAGGAAATTTTATAACGGTCTTGACAAATTTAGCATGGCTACTTCGTTTAACTTTTTTTTCAAAATAGACAAATTATAATATCCATTTACTTTGTTATAATTGATACGAAAATGTGCACACGACTACTATTGGCTTTTTGTATGTGTAGAAATGGAACAATATTCAGTTTGTGACAAATGCATCATTCCTCCTCTTAGTTTATTTAGATTACCTTACTTCTGTTGTGAAAAGCTTCCACTGCCACGTGGTTTCTAGGCAACCCTCCGAGCTTGAAGCCTTGGCCAAATCTAAGGTAAATATAAACTAAATCTATATCATTGACTAAATTTCTATTTTCTCATAGAAAAAATCCTTTGTTTATTTGATCTTTTTATATATCATGCCTTCTCAAATGCACTCAAAAGTTAAGCATTTTCTAGCGTTTGGTCTTAACTGAATTTTGTTTACCCACTTGCTAAGCTATTATATGTTTTCATCATTTCATTGTAGGTTGATTGTATCCTTGTAAATAACCCAAGAACAACTAGCTACATGGTTGGATATGAGAGAACCTACCCCACCTAAGTTCAACACATAGCTTCATCTATACTATAAGACAAATTGGACTCATCATTTGTGAGCTGCAATAAAGAAAATTCTTTTCTTGTCCTCTAGGCTCATCCATTAGTTGTTCTATTTGAATTCCTGGTCAATTGATAGGGATTACTCTCGCAAGTGTACTACTCCCTCTTGAATCAGGTCTCTACAACATTCTAAACAACAAAATATTGTAATGGTAATGTTTGTTCAAATCAAATTTTCAATTAAAAAAACATTAAGACTGCACACCAAAAAAAAAATGAAATTCATGATAAATTTTGAAAAATAATTAAGGATTCTTTCCACTTGCAACAAAGAGCTCTAAATTTTTAGGGTTTACTAACTCTTTTTATTCAAATTTTAAATTTACTAACTAATTATGCTTCTTTCCTCTCCATAAGAAACTTATTTTGCTACTGACTCATGAAAATTATTGTAATAACTGTTTAAAATATTTTATACTGCATTTGCAGTTTACTAGGATAAAATTACACATTTTAAAGTCTCTTAGCCAAGTTTGATTTGATTCATCTCTTTTTATTTACAGATCAAAATATATGTTTTACTTTGGCACCATCACTATCACTGATTATGCTTCTTTTCTCTGCATAACAAACTTCTTTTGCTATAAATTGATGACGAACAATGATTGTAATTGCCGTATACAAACTTTTATACTATGTTTGCAGTATAACAAGATATATTTTCACATTTTAAAATCTCTTACTCAACTCTGATTTTATTCACACCTTTTCACTTATAGATAAAAATATATATGAGAGATTGGTTCAACTTAGAACTTAAAAAAACACATTATTATGTACACAATTGCATTGCTATCAAATTACATCATCAAAAAATGCACGCTACAAGTTTCTTCAACATACCTATTGCACCCTATGGTGCGATTGCTAGTAGATATAATGGTAGGTTATATAGAAAGGGAAAAATGGAATCGTTGGAATAGTATTGAATCATTTTTGCAGTCTTTTAATTGATTTTTTCAAACAAAAATCAAGGGTTTGTTTGCTAAGAAATGTGACTCACTTCTGAAGAATCATGACAACATTCTAAACCATATCATGGTTTTTCCATCCATACAAAATTGCACGACTACAATTATTATGCATCTAGGGTTTATACAGTTTTTGCAAAATGATCAATTTTGAAAAGCACTTCATTTAAAACCAGAAATATGTGATGCAAACATACTTACCAGGCACAAATTTGTATTGCCCTCCTCCTGCACAAAGTGCTTCCTGTGTTCAATGAAAAAATGAAAAATGTCTTTCACTTTTAGGATTTGATTTTTTTTTTATAATCCCGTGTTCGTCTAACATTCGACCTTTCTTACTACACGTTGAAATTTCAACCTTTTCGGGAACATAAATTTTTCTTTTTTTAGAAGCCAAATTGTTCTGTCGTCAAAAAATTTGGTTGAAAATAGAGGCCTAATGTATTAGTGTCCCATTCTCATTGAACCACCTTTATAGTATTCAAAAGTCTCAAACTTTTCGTTATCACCGGTTGTATGGTGAGTGCAACCACTATCTATGATCCGGACATCATTTTTACTAACTTTAGATATGAGTGTAGTTTCTACATACCTTTCTTCATCTTCATCTGAATCATCCTTCATGGCTACAAATACCATCTCATTGTCTTCTTCTGATTCGGTGTCAGTGTCATCAGCTCTATTCTGAGCTAGGTAACAAGCTTTCTTCCCTTTGTCCTTGTAATCTTGGGTATCTCTCTTGTCAGATTGTCAGTTGCTTTGGTAATCTCTATTATCACCTTTTTATTTCTCGTAGCCGATGATGATTGAACACCATGTCACAAAATGTGTTTTATTTAAGGACACAATATGTGTTATCCTTAGGAAGCATTGTCCATAATGCTAGAGGACCAAGTCAAAGTTATCTCACGCATCTTCTTGTTCTTCCTCTTCTATTTTCTTTGATTTTAGATGATCATATGCACAATTTGATCATATGGAAGACTTGAGAAGGATCTTATTTGATGAATTTTATGAACTTGTTCCATGTACTCAATTGTAGATGATTGAAGAGGTTAAATGGAATCAAGAAATACAGCCAATAAATCTGCAATATTCAATATTTAGTGAACATTTCCATCTACATAGATGTTCATTGCTAGTTGTGGTAATGGAGAAAATACTTGTAGAAAATTATTGAGAACTGATTGAGATAAGAAATCATTGCTAACGAGTATCATATTTTGAGGAAGAATAATCAAGTTGAAAATTATTGAATATTGATTGAAGACCCAAGAAATTTATATTGATCCACAATTGTTACTAAGGAATAAGATTTAGGTTGAATGCTCTGCTACATCACTTGTCTCACCAGACTCAATCATCTTTATCTCCTTATCCTTTTTTATTTTTCCATGGCTGGTTTCATATTCTTGAACAATTTTATCATGGAGGACAAGGGACTCAACAAGGAGAAGTTTAGATTTTCGTAACCTTAGGAGGATACATACATACATATTTTGTGTCTAATATGTGGTGCTTACATGTAGCCCCGTGATGTGTTTAATTGATGTAGCCTCTTTCCAAGACCATGTTTTGTGCTCGTTTTGCTAACATATTATAGGACTAAAAGAAGAACATTTGTTATGGTGCCTCTACTTTCATGAGAAAGACTTGGTGTAATGGTAAACCACTCATCTATTTCCCTAAAAAATTGTAGTTCTACTGTGGATTGTTTTGTTTGGTCATATGTTCAGTTAGTGGAGCGAAACAGGCACAAGATACACTACAGGTGAGAGGTTTCATTTGTAGCATTCACTTCATATATGTATATGCCTTGTGTTGACACCACATATTTACGCCGAAGGCATTTCTTGTTTTAAGAAAATCTTTTCACTTTGACATCAATGGTTTCAAATGTTCAATATAGTGGCAAGATGATTAAAAGAATCTTGAACTTTCTTTTGCATTTCATTTAACATTTCTTGTATTTGATTTTAATGTTTAACTCCATTGGCATTTATGTTCCCTTTTACCATTTACTGGTAGCCGAATATGCCATTTTTGGGGAGTGGTGGCATCGTGTGGCCATGATATCTGCCAGTATGTTTTGCCAAAAATTCCTTGTCGTGATAAAATATAGTGATTTGAGCGTAACAATATCTAAATCTTTAAGAACCAAAAGAATTACTCTATGTTGGGCACGTCTGGAATATGGAGTGGGTATCTTGGGGTTTGGCGGCTGTTTGTGCTACTTTAGTTTTTTTTCTGCTCAAGATTGCAACAACAATATGGTGGAAGCCTCTGCAATTGAAAAAGTACTTTGAAGCCCAAGGAATCAGGGGTCCTCCGTACAGGCTATTGGATGGGAATTCTACATAAATATCTGGAATGATGAATGATCAGAGAAAAAAGCCCATGCCATTTTCACATGACATACTCCCTCACATTCTTCCCCATCATCATCAGTGAACCAAAACCTATGGTACACTTATATTCTGCAAATTTTAACACTATCTGGTATTTTATTAATCTTATTACTAGAATTATTGCTTAGTATCATTGATTATTTTGCTTTAGTGTTGTTAAAACTTAGAATAGTGGTTCAAAAAGAAGACTGGCGAGTGATTAAGAATAATATGCACAATTTTGAAGACTCTATGTATTAATAAACTTGTTCTATGTGATATAGGTCGGGATTTTATTTTCTGGTTTTGGTTTCAAGCTAGGTTGGTTGTTCCCCACCGTGAGCTTATTAAGGAGATATTGTCCACTAAATTTGGAAACTATACAAAGCTTCTGGGTAATCCTCTTTGAAGATAGGTGTTTGGAGAGGGGCTTACAGGATTGATAGGTGAGAAATGGGCTCAACATAGGAAAATCATCAATCCTGCTTTCCACAAGAATCTCTTGAAGGTAAGTCATTGAATGTCTGCAATTATGTTTTAAATTAGGATCAAAATTATATAATATATAAATTGTTTTTAGAGAGAAATCTATCAATCTTCACATCCTGGTGGTAAGATCTCTATAATTCTTTTGGTAAATACCTTTTCGGGTAAGATCTATGTAATTATTTCGGTAAATACCTTCTTTGGGCATCGTTTTATTGTCCAAAAGATTCATTCAATGTTCAGTGAGCTTAGCCTTTCATTGCTAGGAACTTAGCCCACAAAATTTGGTGAGTAGTTTTGTTTTTTGGTTGTGCTTTTGGCTCAGACATTTTGTTAAACGGCTGTCATGCATCCATGATATATAAAACCTTTTCTTTAAGTGAGATTAGACATTTTTTCAAATAGTTCACCTGCATCCATGCTGTAAAAGCCAAACAAGAGGCGAAGATTTTATAAAAATTTTCTATTAATTTTCAAACAAACTCGAGTACAAACATTCCAGCTTCATTGTAAACATACTAATGCATCTCTATCTATCTGGGTGGACACCATTTTTCAAATTTTCATCCTAATATGGAACTCACTCGCACTTTTTCTAGGAAATTTTATAACGGTCTTGACAAATTTAGCATGGCTACTTCGTTTAACTTTTTTTTCAAAATAGACAAATTATAATATCCATTTACTTTGTTATAATTGATACGAAAATGTGCACACGACTACTATTGGCTTTTTGTATGTGTAGAAATGGAACAATATTCAGTTTGTGACAAATGCATCATTCCTCCTCTTAGTTTATTTAGATTACCTTACTTCTGTTGTGAAAAGCTTCCACTGCCACGTGGTTTCTAGGCAACCCTCCGAGCTTGAAGCCTTGGCCAAATCTAAGGTAAATATAAACTAAATCTATATCATTGACTAAATTTCTATTTTCTCATAGAAAAAATCCTTTGTTTATTTGATCTTTTTATATATCATGCCTTCTCAAATGCACTCAAAAGTTAAGCATTTTCTAGCGTTTGGTCTTAACTGAATTTTGTTTACCCACTTGCTAAGCTATTATATGTTTTCATCATTTCATTGTAGGTTGATTGTATCCTTGTAAATAACCCAAGAACAACTAGCTACATGGTTGGATATGAGAGAACCTACCCCACCTAAGTTCAACACATAGCTTCATCTATACTATAAGACAAATTGGACTCATCATTTGTGAGCTGCAATAAAGAAAATTCTTTTCTTGTCCTCTAAGCTCATCCATTAGTTGTTCTATTTGAATTCTTGGTCAATTGATAGGGATTACTCTCGCAAGTGTACTACTCCCTCTTTAATCAGGTCTCTACAACCTTCTAAACAATAAAATATTGTAATGGTAATGTTTGTTCAAATCAAATTTTGAATTAAAAAAAAATTAAGACTGCACACCAAAAAAAATTGAAATTCATGATAAATTTTGAAAAATAATTAAGGATTCTTTCCACCTGCAACAAAGAGCTCTAAATTTGTAGGGTTTACTAACTCTTTTTATTCAAATTTTAAATTTACTAACTGATTATGCTTCTTTCCTCTCCATAAGAAACTTATTTTGCTACTGACTCATGAAAATTATTGTAATAACTGTTTAAAATATTTTATACTGCATTTGTAGTTTACTAGGATAAAATTACACATTTTAAAGTCTCTTAGCCAAGTTTGATTTGATTCAACTCTTTTGATTTACAGATCAAAATATATGTTTTACTTTGGCACCATCATTATCACTGATTTTGCTTCTTTCCTCTGCATAACAAACTTATTTTGCTACAAATTGATGACGAACAATGATTGTAATTTCCGTATACAAACTTTTATACTATGTTTGCAGTATAATGAAATATATTTTCACATTTTAAAATCTCTTACTCAACTCTGATTTTATTCACACCTTTTGACTTACAGATAAAAATATATATGAGAGATTGGTTCAACTTAGAACTTAAAAAAACACATTATTATGTACACAATTGCATTGCTATCAAAATTCATCATCAAAAAATGCATGCTACAAGTTTCTTCAGCATACCTATTGCACCCTATGGTGCGATTGCTAGTAGATATAATGGTAGGTTATATTGAAAGGGAAAAATGGAATTGTTGGAATAGTATTGAATCATTTTTGTAGTCTTTTAATTGATTTTTTCAAACAAAAATTAAGGGTTTTTTTGCTAAGAAATGTGACTCACTTTTGAAGAATCATGACAACATTCTAAACCATATCATGGTTTTTCCATCCATACAAAATTGCATGACTACAATTATTATGCATCTAGGGTTTATACGGTTTTTGCAAAATGATCAATTTTGAAAAGCACTTCATTTAAAACCAAAAAATATGTGATGCAAACATACTTACCAGGCACAAATTTGTATTGCCCTCCTCCCGCACAAAGTGCTTCCTGTGTTCAATGAAAAAATTAAAAATGTCTTTCACTTTTAGGATTTTTTTTTTGTTTATAATCCCGTGTTCGTCTAACATTCGACCTTTCTTACTACACGTTGAAAATTCAACCTTTTTTGACTCATAAATTTTTTTTTTTCAGAAGCCATATTGCCCTGTCGTCAAAATTTTTGGTCGAAAATAGAGGCCCAATTTATTAGTGTCCCATTCTCATTGAACCACCATTATAGTATTCAAAAGTCTCAAACTTTTCTTTATCTACGGTCATATGGTGAGAGCAGCCACTATGTATGATCTAGACATCATTTTTACTAACTTTAGATATGAGTACAGTTTCTACATACCTTTCTTCATCTTCATCGGAATCATCCTTCATGGCTAAAAATACCATCTCATTGTCTTCTTCTGATTCGGTGTTGGTGTCATCAGCTCTGTTCTCAGCTAGGTAACAAGCTTTCTTCCCTTTGTCCTTGTTGTCTTGGGTATCTCTCTTGTCAGATTGTCGGTTGCTTTGGTAATCTCTATTATCACCTTTATCAAACTTCTTCTCAGATGATTTTTCATTTCCTCTATCATCTTTTCTTCAGTTTGGACATCTTACAACAAAGTGTCCAACCTCTTTACAATTGAAACATACAAGTTGTAATTTACCTTTGTATCTACCTTTGCCTCTCTACAATCTTCTGGCCATTAGTGCATCAATCTCATGAAGTCCTTGATCCTCATTATCATTGTCACTATCATTTCTAACAACATGTCTATGACTTGAGTTACTTATCTTTAGAGAAGATTTGAATGCAGATTCTATAGATGGTAAGACACTATTATCAAAGTTGTTCATCTCAAATGAAATTAGTGTACCAATAAGACTATCTAGAGTAACTGTATTGTTTGCAACTGCTCTCATTTCTTGAATATCAGAAACTCTAATAGCATAAATAGGTAATAATATTCTTAAGATTTTGGTTACCACTATCTCCTCTTCAAGTACACCTCCAACTCCTTAGATAGCATTTACTACCACCTTGATTCTGCAGCTATACTGAGTGATGTTTTATCCTTCATTCATCCTTAGGTCATCAAACCTCCCTCTTAGGCTTTCTGTCTTTACTCTTAGTACATTGGCATCTCCTCCATGTACAAGCTTCAACTTATCCCACATTTTTTTTGCAGGGGTGCAGGTTTTGACATCTTCAAAATTAGCATCGGAGAGTGACGATGCAAGTTCCATCATCATGCAGTTATGCTCATGCTTTACTCTTAATTTCTCAAGAGTGTGAGGTCCTGTAGGCAACACATATTCAGTATCTAAGTATTGAACAATGTCATTTCAAACACCTGATATGTGGAGTCATATTCTTCTTTGCCATGATGCAAATTTTTCTTTATTCAACTTGGGCACATCTTGTTTGTTCATCTTGTGATCTTTTGCTGGAGCTGTTAAACTCCCTTTCTAAGCACACAAGATCTGTTACCAATTGTTAGTAATAATTGAGAGGGGGGCGGGGGGTGAATCAGTGGCCTGGAAAATATTCCAATAATCAACCCAAAAACTTAGTACCACAATATTAAGCCTCTAGTTATCTTCAGTCCTATAAGATGAATGCCTCCAAATACTTATATCAAACTACTACTACTCGGGATGATTTGTAAAACCTTCTACTATATGTTTACCGAATAGTAGTCTCTTAATTTACCAAAAGACAATAAATTATCTAGAGTATACCGATCAATCCAATTAAGTTAAGTGTAATACAAAACACTAAAGTAATGACTCATAAACACATTGAAACATGGATTTTTAACGTGGAAACCCTGTTAAGGGAAAAATTACTTGGGACCGGTAACCCAAAATTTTGACTATTCTAAAGTGAGCTCGGTGAAGAGACAACCCTGTTAAAGGTTACAAACACACTATTAGGTGTGACCTTGTTAGAGGATTTAAAAATTTAGTCTGCCACTTGATATCAGGCATCTCTATGCTACCTTCCTTGATCAAACACTCACTTGGCCTATCAATAGGTATCTGGCATCTCATGCTATTTTCATGATCAATATTTTTGATACTCCTTGGGATGTATCTTAATATAGAAAGGATCTTTGAATCCCGCTCGGTTAAGATACTTTCTGAATCAATGGTTAAACTTAAATAGTATAATCTATTCACATATACAAATTATACTTGAAAATTTTGAAATCTATTATAATCTCATAAAACTATTCTAATCAATATATCTCGGTTTATACCTTTGCTCCACTTTGATTCTGCTCGGTGATGTTGTGCTTTGTTTCTCAGTGTCCACAAAAAACTTTAGCTCATTCCTCAGCTTGTTGATTAGGATTGTATGAAGTTTCTCTTTAGCATCCTCTTTTCATTCATTCACCCACCACGCCAATTCACAATGAATTGAGTTGTCTCTTTATAGACAGGATATGACTGTTGTTAGGTTCTTGATTTTCTTGATCTTGGCATGATCCACAATTCTTGCCAATTAGATTTAAAGAAAAACTCCTATTTTATCTCACTGAGATCTTCTTGCCAACTGCTCAAAATAAGATTTAAATCCCTTATCTCCAGCTTTATCTTGTCGATGAAAATAAAGATAACTACCAGTTAACTCTATATTTAGCTCTGCCAGCTAGATAAATTGTTGTTTCTGAACTCAAGTTAATTTTGGTGTTTAACTCTTTGATAGCATCGGTCAACACTCCAGTTCACCTCAGGCTTCTCTGTCAGTTTACACTATGTTTTTGGCCATCGGTTCTACTTGTGATTCTACTCATCGGTAATACTCATCGGTGATCTTTCTCGGGCATCACTATGACTTGACTTTCGGTGATCTCTATCCATCGGTGTCCACTGACCGTTGGTGTTTGAAATCATATTGTGAATTCTTGTCTTTTATCCATTACTGAAAGCATAATATTTTTCTCTTTGATTCTATGAAGTCTTTGACACTTTTATTATAACCAATTAGATTATATCAAGTTGACATCAATGAAAATACAATCCATTAACTGATGTACTATCTTGCATTATCCTTCTACATTTTGGTGATCAACTTAATATCTTCAAACATTCAATAAGTTAAATGTCATCAATCTCTCCCTTTGTCATTGATGGAAACATACTACATTATCATACTATACTATCACTAATACAATATGAAATATACAATTTCATCAAGCTTTTCTAATGTAACTATTACAAATGTCTGGCTCTCGGTAAGATCAAAAAATAGCTTAGATTTGTTTCATGCAGATTGGTTTTCTTCAATCTTCAATCCCTTCTCTGGATAGATTTATCATCTTATATCTCTATTCTGATATGTGCTCTACCTTGACTGTTCCTCTTCTTGATAATCTCTTTTTCCTTTGATAACAATCTTTCTCTTTGTCTGAACTCTCACCCTTCGTTACTTTTCTCACTTAGATGGATATTTCATATGTAATCAATTTCTCTCCCTTAGAATATTGATTAACTCTTCCTTCTTATTCTCAGGAACTTCTCTTCATGGATGATGATATAATCTTTTCTGATCAATGAGATAATCTCTCCCTTATGATGAATCATCTCTCCCTTTGATAATGCAAAATCTCTTCCTGATGATAATGAGATAATTCTATCCCTTTGTATGATAATGAGATCATCTCTCCCTTTGAAAACAATGCCAAATATAAATAATTCCCCTTGTTTTATCATCTATATCATGTTCCATCCCTTTGCATAATATATTTCTTGAATTTCCCTATCCATCAACAATACAATGTTCTAATTTTTGGTGTAGATATGTACCTTGCAGTGTACAGATGTATCTATTTCTGTCCATCTTAGTGTTTGCATTGACATGACTAATTATCATATTTGGTATAGGCTGATGCAACCTCCTAGTCAGATTACTGACCAATAAACAAGGGTTGGACCTCTAGTCTCTATCTCCGATACTCAAATGTATCCTTCAGTAATGGCTTGGTGAATATATTAGCTAAATGTTCCTTTGATTGAACATATTCTAGTGTCACTTCCTTTGCTTGTACTTTTTCTCTTAGATAGTGATACTTGATAGAAATATGCTTAGTCTTAGCATGCATGACTGGATTTTTAGAAATGTTAATTGCACTGGTATTATCATAGTAGATAATTATTGGTTCAAGAATCTTCATATTCATACCTTCCAGCAATTATTTGATCCTTGCAATATTAGAGCAATTTGCAACAGCAGCCACATACTCTACTTCTGCAGTTGACTGAGAGATGCATCCTTGCTTCTTGTTGATCCATGTGACAAGTCTGTCACTCATGAAGAATGCTCCTCCAGTTGTGCTCTTTTAGTCATCAATGTTTCCAGCCCAATCAACATCTATATAGACTTGTAGCTCAAATTCTCCTTCTCTTTTGTACGATAAGCCATAGTCCTTGGTGTTCTTTAGATATCTCAGAATTCTCTTGACAGAAGTCATATGTGATTCTTTGGGATTAGTAGAGAATCTTGCAACTATTCCAACTGTGTGTGTTATATCTGGTCTGGTGTGAATAACATAAATCAGTTTTCCAATCATTGATCTGTATAAGGTTTGATTTACCTCATTGGATTCATCTTCTTTTGTCAACTTACATTGGGTAGCCATAGGGGTTCCAATTGGCTTGGAATTTTCCATCTTGAATATCTTTAGCACTTCCTTGATGTATTTGGACTGAGTGATGTATATGTCTGCATCTTTTTGAAGAATCTATAGACCAACAAAGAATTTGATCTCCCCAAACATAGACATTTCAAATTCCTTTCTCATTTCATTAGCAAAGGATTTGCATAACAATTCATTTCCCCCAAAAATGATATCATCAACAAAAATTTCAGCAATCAGAATATTACCATCCATATCTTCTTTTAAGTAAAGATTTCTATTTTCACTTATTCTAACAAATTTTATGCTAATGAGATATGAGTGAAGACTTTCATACCAGAATCTTGGTTCTTTTTTTAATCCATCCAAGGCTTTATGTAGTCTACATACCATGTTTCTCTTGTCTGGATCAACAAACCCTTCTAGTTGTTCAATGTATACCTCGTCTTCTAGTATTCCATTCAGGAATGAAGATTTGAAATCCATTTGGTATACCTTGAATCCTTTAAATGCAACATAAGCAAGTAAGATTCTAACTCCTTCTATTCTAGCAACAAGTGCAAAGGTTTCCCCATAATCAATACCTTCTTCTTGAGCATATCCCTTGCATACTAATCTTTCTTTATTTGTAGTGACTTATCCATTTTCATTCAACTTGTTTTTGAATATCCATTTGGTACCAATGACATTCTTGTCCTCTGTTCTTGGTACTAGTGTCCATGTATTGTTCTTCTCAATTTGTTCTATTTTGTCATTCATAGCACTGCCCCATTCTTCCTTCTCAAGTGCATTGTTAACAGATTTAGGCTCAAAATCAAAAATTAAACATCTGGTGTTAAGTGACTTACTTCTTGTTCTTGTTCCAACCTTCTTGTCTCCTATTATTTTATTTTGTGGATGATGTCTTCTGACATACTTGGCAAGTTTTAGTTCAGCTATGTGTTCATCATTCTGATCATCTTCTTCACGTTCCTTCTCATCTCCATTGTTTGGAACATCATCTTGAGGATTATCCTGATTATCAGTAATTGCATCCTGATGCTTGGGTGCAATATTCTGATGCTTAGGAGTGACACACTATTGCTCAGGTAGAGTGTCAGGTTCTGTATAAATAAACCTATTTTAGTCATCCAATTTTTTTTTGCTTTCCTTATCATTGTTTTCTGCAAATTCATCTATTTTTACATTTGCACTTTCAATGATTTTGTTAGATGACTTGTTAAGACATTTATAAGCCTTGCTTTTGGTTGAGTACCTTAGGAAGATACCTTCTTCACTTTTGCAGTCAATTTTTCCATTTCTATCATCTTTTAATATATAACATTGACTATCAAAGATTCTGAAGTAACTTACATTGGGTGTATGACCATACCAAAGCTCATATGGTGTCTTTTTTGTGTCCTTCTTCAATTGTATTTTGTTTAGTGTGTAGACAACAGTACTGACAGCTTCCCTCCAAAAAGTTTGAGTGATGTTTTTCTCAATCATCAATGTTCTTGCACAATCAACAATTGATCTGTTTCTCCTTTTACCAATTCCATTTTGCTGTGGTGTCCTTGGTGTAGAAACCTGTCTTTAATTCCATTCTCATTGCAATAGTTAGTGAATTCATCTAAAGTAAATTCCCCTCCTCTATCTAACCTTAAGCATTTCAATTACTTTTTACTTTATTTTTCTACTATTGCTTTATACCATTTAAACATCTTAAATGCTTCTTATTTATCTTTTAAGAATATGACTGTCATCATTCTAGAAAAATCATCAACAAAGAGAATAAAATACCTATCTCCATAGTATCTCTTTGTTCTCATGGGTCCACATAGATCTATATGGACTAATTCTAGAATTGCAGTAGATGTATGAGTTTTACTCTTGAAACTAGACTTTGTCATCTTACCTTTTTGACAATTCTCGCACATGATATGCTCGGGCTTAGTCATGCTCGGTAAGCATTTCACATTCATTTTGTTGTTTATCTTTATCATGTTTTTAAATTTCACATGACATAATCTTTTGTGCCACAACCATATGTCTTCATTTCTAGCCATTAAACAAGTGGTGTTAGTGTCATCAAGCTAGAAAAGGTTACCTTTTGTCTGCTCACCGGTACCAATCAATCTTCCTAATTCATTTTAGATCTTTGCCTTCTTTTTTTTAAATACTACTCTATGACCTGAATTGTTCAGCTATGAAACACTTAACAGAGTATAATCCAGTCCTTTTACCCAGTAGGCATTTTCACATTTTATCAGGTTATTTAACATTATGGTTCCTTTACCTTCAACTAGACAAGGTGTATCATTTCCCATTCTCATTGAACCACCATTATAGTATTCAAAATTCTCAAAATTTTCTTTATCACCAGTCATATGGTGAGTGTAGCCACTATCTATGATCTAGACATCATTTTTACTAACTTTAGATATGAGTGCACTTTCTACATACCTTTCTTCATCTTCATCTGAATCATCCTTCATGGCTACAAATACCATCTTGATGTCTTCTTTTGATTTGGTGTCAGTGTCATCAGCTCTATTCTCAGCAAGGTAACAAGCTTTCTTCCCTTTGTCCTTGTAGTCTTAGGTATCTCTCTTGTCAGATTATCGATTGCTTTGGTAATCTCTATTATCACCTTTATCAAACTTCTTCTCATATGATCTGTCATTTCCTCTGTCATGTTTTCTTTGGTTTGGACATCTTGAAGCAAAGTTTCCAACCTCTTTACAATTGAAACATACAAGTGGTGATTTACCTTTGTATCTACCTTTTCCTCTCTACAATCTTCTGGCCATTAGTGCTTCAATCTCATCAAGTCCTTGATCCACATTATCACTATCACTATCATTTCTAACAACATGTCTATGAATTGAGTTACTTATCTTTAGAGAAGATTTGAATGTAGATTCTATAGATGGTAAGACACTATTATCAAAGTTGTTCATCTCAAATGAAATTAGTCTACCAATCAGACTATCTAGAGTAACTGTATTTTTTGCAACTGCTCTCATTTCTGGAATAGCAGAAACTCTAATAGCATAAATAGGCAATAAGGTTCTTAAGATTTTGCTTACCACTATCTCCTCTTCAAGTACACCTCCAACTCCTTAGATAGCATTTACTACCTCTTTGATTCTGCAGCTATACTCAGTGATGTTTTCTCCTTCCTTCATCCTTAGGTCATCAAACCTCCTTCTTAGGCTTTATGCCTTTGCTCTTAGTACATTGGCATCTCCTCCATGTAGAAGCTTCAACTTATCCCACATTGTTTTTGTAGAGGTGCAGGTTTTGACATCTTCAAAATTAGCATCAGAGAGTGATGATGCAAGTTATATAATCATGCAGTTATGCTCATGCTTTACTCTTAATTTCTCAAGAGTGTGAGGTCCTGTAGGCAACACATATTTAGTATCTAAGTGTTGAACAATGTCATTTCCAATACCTGATATGTGGACTCTTATTCTTCTTTTCCATGATGCAAAGTTGTCTTTATTCAACTTGGGCACATCTTGTTTGTTCATCTTGTGATCTTTTGCCGGAGTTGTTAAACTCCCTTTCTAAGCACACAAGCTCTAATACCAATTGTTAGTAATAACTAAGAGGGGTGGGGGGGGGGGGGGGGGANGGGGGTGAATCAGTGGCCTAAAAAATATTCCAATAATCAACCCAAAAACTTAGTACCACAATATTAAGCCTCTAGTTATCTTCAGTCCTATAAGATGAATGCCTCTGAATACTTATATCAAACTACTACTGCTCGGAATGATTTGTAAAACCTTCTACTATATGTTTACCGAATAGTAGTCTCTTAATTTACTGAAAGACAATAAATTATCTAGAGTATACCAATCAATCCAATTAAGTTAAGTGTAATGAAAAACACTAAAGTAATGACTCATAAACACATTGACACATGGATTTTTAATGTGGAAACCTTGTTAAGGGAAAAACCACTTGGGACCGGTAACCCAAAATTATGACTCTTCTAAAGTGATCTCGGTGAAGAGACAACTCTGTTAAAGGTTACAAACACATTGTTAGGTGTGACCTTGTTAGAGGATTTAAAATTTTAGTCTGCCACTTGACATCAGGCATCTCTATGCTACCTTCCTTAATCAAATACTCACTTGGCCTATCAATAGGTATCTGGCATCTCATGCTATTTTCATGATCAATATTTTTGATACTCCTTGGGATGTATCTCAATATAGAAAGGATCTTTAAATCCTGCTTGGTTAAGATACTTTCTGAATCAATGATTAAACTTAAACAGTATGATCTATTCACATATACAACTTATACTTGCAGATTTTCAAATCTATTGTAATCTCAGAAAACTATTTTGATCAATATATCTCAGTTTATACCTTTTCTCCACTTTGATTTTGCTCAGTGATGTTGTTCTCTATTGCTTGGTGTCCACAGAAAACTTTAGCTCATTCCTCTGCTTGTTGATTAGGACTGTATGAAGTTTCTCTTCATTCGTTTCTCTTCAGCATCCTCTTTTTATTCATTCACCCACCATGCCAATTCACAATGAATTGAGTTGTGTCTTTATAGACATGATATCACCATTGTTAGGTTCTTGATTTTATTGATCTTGGTGTGATCCACAATTCTCGCCAATTAGATTTAAAGAAAAAATCCTATTTTATCTCACTGAGATATTCTTTCCAACTGCTCAAAACAAGCTTTAAATCCCTTACTTATCTCTAGCTTTATCTTGTCGATGAAAACAAAGATAACTACCAGTTAACTCTATATTTAGCTCTACCAGCTAGATATTTTGTCATTTATGAACTTAAGTTAATTTATGTGTTTAACTCTTTGATAGCATTGGTCAACACTCTAGTTCACCTTGGGCTTCTTTGTCGGTTTATACTATGTTTCTGGCCATCATTTCTGCTTGTGATTCTGCTTGTCGGTAATGCTTGTCAGTGATTTTTCTCAGGCATCACTATGATTTGACTTTCAGTGATCTCTGTCTGTCGGTGTCCATTGACTGTCGGTGTTTGAAGTAATATTGTGAATTCTTTTCTTTTATGCATTACTGAAAGCATAATATTTTTCTCTTTGATTCTATGAAGTTTTTTCCACTTTGATTATAACCGATTAGATTATATCAAGTTGACATCAATGAAAATACAATCCATTAACTGATTTAATGTCTTGCATTATCCTTTTGCATTTCGGTGATCAAATTAATATCTTCAAACATTCAATCATTTACATGTCATCAACAACACTTAATGAAAATTTTCAACCAATTAAACATTAACCATATGCATGCACAAATGAAAATAACATAAACAAATGACACAATACTCATAACACCATAATTTGTTGTTGATGAAACCCTGGCCAAGGGAAAACCCCGGTGGGGATGGTACCCACAAGCATGCACTAAAGTACATTGTCACTGTGAGGAGACCTAGCCCTGTTATTAGATCAATATTACATAGTACATTTCCTTGTTAAAGGAATAACAACCCTATTAAATGGATGTACAACACCCTATTAGGGGCCAACTGAGCATATAGCCCTTACAATATAATTTTGTTACAAAATGTTCTTAGTAATAAAAAAAACAAGGATCTCTAATTCTTAGATAGTTCTTGTTCATAGCTCATCAATGATCTATGTCATCCTCTACTCTTCCATTTGTATCTCCTCAAAAAAATATCATCCATCCATACTTCACTCAACAAAAAGATCTTAATTATATACATTTCTTCTTTACCAAGTCAGCTCTCAATACAAAATACATTTAATAAAACAAATATCAAATGTGTAGTCAGCGCTTTTACATAATCAAAATATAGGTTATCAAAAATCATAATCCAACTCCAATTTCTAGGAGTCCATGTCATACTTCCTTAATCATCGCTTCAGTCCAGTTGCTCTGTATCGTCGTTCTTCTTCTATCTATCACTCTTCAAATCTCTCTAACTTGTTGTAAAAATTACCAAAACAAAATTGATCTTAGGTGGAGGTCACACATACCCCATACTATCTTCTTCTAATCTCTCTTGCCTTAACTCCTTGATCTCGATCTTCAAAACCCAAAATACCTCTGTATCTCTGCTTCTATACTTAGTCGATTTCAGGGTCACCAAAACTTAACTTTATAGGAATTGATCTATAACCCAAATGTGTTTCCATAAATGAAAACCAAAAGTGAATCATAACACACAAAATTTCTCACTTTCCAATAATCTCTCCCTTTGGCATTGATGACAACACTTAACAAAAAAAATTGACTAAGTGTTCCAACAAAACAAAATAGTCTCTCCTTCTTTCTCTATTTTGTTTTTCTCTTCTTCCCTTATACATTATATTCTCCTTCTCCTTATTCATTTTTCTCTTCTCTCTTATTCCCCTTTTAAAATAATTACAAAGGTGCATAAAAGTAATAGGATTAGTGCTTGCTCACCAGTTTCAGAATATCTTGAAAGGAATCTTCCAAGATCTTCACTTCTGTACTCCATGACTTAAGCAATAGTTGACTAACATGAATTAGTCCATTTAATACAAATGATGTTGTCTATACATCTTTCAACCCTATAGGCATAGAGTTAGTCAATGATTCTGAATTCTTCTTCATGTCTTATAAGTGTGCTTCAATTATAGATAGCTTAGGAGTGATTAAAATCTTTAGCAAATTGAATCTGGTTAGTACTCTCCCTTTCTCAATATCCAATATATCTAGTTTTGCCAAAATTCTTGTTACTTATTTGTCCAATTCCATTATAGTTTGTGAAGAGGTTTCACAAATTTCCATCATACTATTCAAGGTTTCCCCATCCTTGGCAATAATGTCTTCAATCTTTTGAAAATGCCTGATAGGATTCATGCAGTAACTAAATAGTTTCTGTCCATTTGCAATGCAACTCTTAGCATTTGCAGTAGTAGTTTTCAAAATGCTGAATTCCCATGAGATAGACTTGCTTACTTTGGATAGCTTCATCACTGAGTAGTTCTTTTCTACCTTCTCTTATGCAATATTTATCAAGTTCTCATAATAACCATCAAATTCATCAAGTGTTATCTTCAAGTTTTCAATATCATCTCTGTGCTAAAAAAAAATAGGTACTGGAAGCAATTTGTTCACAGTATCAATTACTCTAGTTACTACCTTAACCTTTTTGTCACCTTTTTTCTTTGATCTCTCCTTGGCTTTAGTAAGTGTAGTAAAATCCAATTTTACTAGCTCATCCTCATCCATGCAATCAACATCAACAACTGTTGAATTGTCTTTCCTTGCCAATAATGAGATAGAAGATGTGTTTACCTCAGTTTTGGTTTCATCTTTTTCTTCATGTTCTTGCTATCTTTCATCATGTACTACTTCTCTTTGGTCTTCCTCTTTTCATTCTTCATCCTTCTATTCTTCATTTTCAGTCATAGAATAATCAAAGTTTCCTTCAAAAGGGTCCTTCTCATCATTAGAGGTGTCAAGTGTTACAGGTACACTAGAAACTTAGAAATCTGGTTGTGTATCAACTTCACTCTTCTTAGCACTTGCCTCAGCTGGTTTTGAACTCTCTCCCATTCCTAAGGGTGTAGGAAAAGTAGTTTTAGGAAGTGGAGTATTCTCAGGAGTAGTGTTCATTAATATTTTCTCCAGTGCTTTCTGAGTCTCCTCAGTGATTTCATCATATTTTCTTGCCATAATTTTTAGTAGTCTAATATTAGTTCTCAATAAAGGTTTAAATTCTTAGAATATTCTATCCCTTTCTTGAAGAGATATCATAGGTAGCATATTATCAATTTCCTGATTTCTGATGGTTTCATCCTCAATCTGTGCTAGTTGTTTCCTAGTCTCTAATCTCACATATAATTCTTCAGGTACACTACCCTCAATTTACAATAGAGTCTTCTGGAAACAAGTAAATGATTAACCACAACATCTTCAATCTTGAGTTTATCAGTCTCCTCATACCTATCATAGTATTTGTTAATAGAAACTAGCTTAACTTTCTCTATAGCTCTCTTCTCAATCATCTTCAAGTCAGGCTTCCATGCATGATTGTCATTTTCAGGTTTCTTCTCCTCTCTTAGTATTTTTCTCTTTAGGTGGGATTTGTATGCTAGATCTAGTGCTTACTCTAGGAGTAATATTTTTAGCTTGCAATGCACGCTGTGGTGGAGAGGAGGTGTCTACATTAATGTGCGTAGTACATGCAACAACTGTCATCACAACTTCAAGATGTGGAAGGGCTGAAGTACTAGCACTTGCCAATCCAGAAGATTGTTCTACCATTTTCCTTTTTATTTCCCTCAACTCTTCCTCTGTCAGTCCTTCCTTAACACCACATTCATGCACAACATTTTAAATTTTCCTTTTCCTTAGACCTCTGGTATGTTCCTCTCTTACCTTAGCAAATTTCTCCTCATAGGTTCCCCATCTTTCTTCAGATGTATCAATCTCAGATGCAAGAACATTTTCAACTTGCATAGTCATTACTTCTAAACTTCGCTATATGACCTAGATTATTGCATTTGTAACATATAGGAGGTTTTCTTTCCTAATTTACTTGCATCTTACAATACTTCGCAATGTGTCCAATGTTATTACATTTGTAGCATGTAGTTTTCACTGTAGGTTCTCTTCCATGTCTTGTCTATATCCAGATTGATTAGTGTAGACACCTAAAATTGACCAGGTGTATCTCAAACATTCCAAACTATAAATCTCAGCCAAATGCCTTAAAATGTCATCTCAATGCAAATCAAATGGATCAAATGAAATGGACAAAAATCAAATCAAATTAAAAGATCAAATAATCATGAAATCAAATAATTAAATTCAAGCCTAAAGGGATTAATCAAATTATGTAATTGATTTTTCAATTGTATAGTTCAAATCAAAAAG
>MU223762.1:2066626-2081374 GCA_018584345.1 Thuja plicata
TGTCAATATGTTAAAGTTTGCAAGAAATGTCAATACCATGGAAACTTGATTCATGCACTAGCACAAGAATTAAACCCTTTTGTCACACCATGGCCATTCTATCAATGGGGTTTTGACTTAATTGGCAAGATTTATCCGCCATCTTCAAATGGACACAAGTATATAATCATAGCGACATAATACTTTACTAAATGGGTTGAAGCTGTCCCTTTATCAATTGCAACAGGAATTTTTTTTTCCATGTTTATCCTAAATCATATCATTTGCAGATATGGAATTCCTCATGCCATCATCATAGATAATGGAAAACAGTTTAAGAACAAAGATATTGATGAACTTTGTGACACATTCCATATTACACATTACTCTTCATCCATTTACTATCCCCAAGGAAATGGACAAGAAAAAGCTACCAACAAGAACATCCTTAAAATCCTTAAGAGATCCATTGGAAAATCAGGAAAGGATTGGCATCTTCAAATTAATCCAGCATTATGGGCCTATATGACTAGTATCCAAACCCCAACAGGAGCTACACTTTTTTCTTTGGTTTATGGGGCCGAAGCTGTTCTTCCTTTAGAAGTTGAAATACCATCCCTCAGAGTTTCATTGCATGGATTAATAATGGATGAGGATTATAGAGTTTCCCACCTTCAACAATTGGAATTGTCGGAGGAACATCAGGCCTATGATCATTTGAAAGTGTATCAGAATCAAATTTCTAGGAACTATAACAAGCATATCAAGCCATGAAACTTTCAAATAGGAGATTTAGTTTTGAGAGAAAATCCAAAAAATTAGGCTGATAGAGAAAAGAAAGGGAAGTGTGAAGAAAATTGGCTTGGTCCTTTTGTCATTGTTTCTTCATTTGGAATGGGGACCTGCAAAATAGCTAATTGTGATGGTGATGAATTGCTAGAACCTATCAATAGCATTCATCTTAAGAGGTTCCACACCCAACTCAAAAGAAAGAGTATCAGAATAAAGAGTATAAGTTGAGAGAATGAGATGACTCAAGCATCACCTTTGTAAAAGGAGAAAATTCAAAAATACCAAAAAAAGGAGAAAAGATCAAAAATACCAAAAAAATCAGAAAATTCAAAAAGGCAAAAACATTTGAAAAAGAGAAAAAAGTGCCTTGGTGAAAACCTAGCAATAGGAACCTTGGTAGCAAAAAAAGAAAAAAAGAGCAATAATCCTAAGAGGTGAAAACTTGGAAACAGGCGCCTTTTGTCCCTTAGGTGTTTTCCTAGTTGCATTTGTACATATTGTAGTTTCCTCATCTCACTTGTCCATATCTTCATTGCATCTATCATTTGTGCATTATCCTAGTAAAGTGTTAGAGCTGCATTTTGTCATATTCTAGGTTCAGTTACCCTAAGTTTCACATTGATCACATTTATCACTTGGGGGCACACATCATAGATTTTGGTACCAAACCAGATTCAATAGTGCAGATTTTGGTCACACATCAGAAGCATATTTTTAGATTCAGGGGAAACATTTTGGAACCTTTGATGAATATCACTGTTCAACCCTAAACAGTTTGATTGCATAACATGATCCTTGAATCTCATTGCCTTATTTTACCAGGATTAAAAATTGACACACCCTAAATGATCAAATTGTCTGGAATTCTTATTTGAAAATCTTGATACATTTCACAAACACTTGGAATTTTTGATGAGTTTTTCATTGAATTTTTTGAGTCATGTTCTTTTTAGCTAATCAATGATGTTTTGACTAGATTGGAAGTGATAAGAGACATGATGTTTTCTTAAGCTTCTGAATGACTATTTTGAGGAAGATTCTTTAACTTGTGTGAATTTGTCTAAGGACATGGTCATCAAAGAACCATAGAGGACATTCATATGGGATGGAGGGTTGACCTTTATTTTTTTACATAAAAGGATACCTTGGTTATTTATATTTTCCATATCTTAATACCAACATCCACTTGCAACATTGAATCCGATTAAACCAGTATTCATACTCCCATAGTTGGACATTCAACTAGTGAGGGTTGTACTTGGTTTCATAGAAGGGGTTACCACACGAGGGAAAGTCATATTCATATTTGTATGGTCGCAGTGGCACCAGTAAGGATTGTATCAAATCCTAGTTCCACAATGCTCTATGATGAAAATATATCTCAGTTTGTATCTCTTTCGCAAAGCTCAAGGAAAATTAGTTGCATTGCATTTTGCATGCTAGATTAATTGCATTTTTCATGTTAGATTAATTGCATTTTTCATGTTAGCTTAGTTGTATTTTTCTTTTTAGCTTAAGTGCGTTCTCAAAAGCTTAGTTCTCAAATGGCTTGACTTTCTAGCAATTTTCCAAGTTCAAGGGGGGGATACAAGTTGACAACACTTTATCAATTTAATGGTTTCAAGTCATCCAACATGAGATTTTCCTTTGCATTCATCATCATTAGTCATTATTCATTATATATTTATATCAAGAGAAAAAAAAAACAAGAAAAAGAAACATTAATCATTATTCATTTATCCATTTCATCATTTAGAGCTACATATCATAAGTTAAAATTGCATACATCCAAAAACAAAAAAAGATAGTTGCATTTCATAGAACTAAGTATTGCTTTCATTGCATTGCATAATCCATATATGGTTAAATTAGAAAAACATATAGAGATAAATTGCATTAACATCATTTGCATCCATTTATCTATGTCCTACTCTAAGACATTTGCATCCATATCACAATAGAATTAAATGCATCATAGAAACATGTAGATATGCATAAAGGGAAATCTCATAACATCATAAAAGGAGGAATCAAAGATCATCATAGATAAATGTCCATCATCAATGTCTATAATATCAATCATTACATCAAAGGTACATCAATACAATGATCCATACATCAAAGTCCTGATAAAAAAAATACATATGATACAATGCTATATATCCTGGGTCCATATCTGCCTCATGACATGGCAGGGGCACCTGATCCATCTCCATCCAAACCTGTGCCTGAACCCCCTACACCATCAGGATCTTTGTCACATGCTCTATCCTATACACCAGGAGGTGCCTGACTAGTGCTCGCATTGGTAGGTAACTGAGCCAAAGTAGCCACAAACTGCTGCAGCATGGTCATAACCTGATCTAATCTCACTGTCACTGCAGTCATCCCTGCTTGTAACCCCTTAAAATCTTGCACTATATCATCTGTAACAGGAGGCACTAGAGGTGCCTGTGATGCTGGAGGAGCCTATGGTGCCCGAGGTGCTAAGGGTGCCTGCGGTATCACCTACGCTGTGCTAACCTATGGGTCTACCTGTGGTATCTGTCCTTGTACAGGAACCTGTCTAGCCACCTGGACATGTCTATGCATGTGTCTGGCCCAATCTGCATCCACTCTCAATAGAGCCTGATCCTGAGGTACCTATCCACCTGCTTGCCTCTTCTTAGGCTATCTAAATCCACCGCCTTGGCCTCTCACATGTCTGCCTCTCATCCGAGGACCATCTACAATCTGTACCCATGGAACCCTAGGTACTCTCTAAAATCTACACTGGTACGGTCTACCACCATCATCCCCATCATCCCCATCATCTTTGTCATCATCTGATAGCTCATCAACATCAAGAATGGGCTCTGCTAGATCTGTGAATCTCATGAAACAATGTCAAATAAACCACTCCTGATACTCAGTCGACATCCCTGCATCAGCCACCTGTGGCATCATATCCCAAACACCATATCCAAGCTGATCTATCTACAAGAAAGATGACTAGTAATCAACTTGAGCTCCCCACATCAACCTCTCTGCCTATACTCTATCATATAGTGCCATACCCTGTGACATATCCTACATCTGGCCGAACTGGCGTAGTACTCTCCCACAAAAAAATCTCTCAATCACCAATGGTGATCGGCCTATCATCCATCAAGGTGAGAACATATAAGGTAACTCATCATCATCCTCTTGCCACCTCTCACATTGTAGATACGACCTCCATACCACCTGGTCAATATCATCGATGGTACGTCTCCAAAAATCAACCTTGCCCAGACGATGCTGGACAACCATGCCATCATATAGAAAAGCATAAGGGTAACCATGACCCCGTACTTGAGCTGAGACTAGCCTTGTAATAGGCAGATGCTCCCATGTCCATAACTGTAACAAAACTGCACCTGTAGAAATAGCTGCACTGCGCCGATACACAATCTTGTGAAGATCATGATATAACTGTGCCAAAATGCAAGATCCCCAATCCAATCTTTGTGGATGTGCAATTAGGTCCTCTAAAATCTGGCCCCATCCGACCACAAAAATATGACCTCTCCTATCTGGCAATAATAATCCCCCTATCACAGCTCCTAATAATGCTTGGAGGGTGGGAAATGAGGCAAACTATGCCCATATAATACAATCATCTACAATGGTGTTATCTCCAAACACTCGTCTGCATACACTACTATCATATACTGAATCATATACAACCAGTCTCCATGAGTCAGGATCCTCAATAATCTATATACATCCTCTAGCGTAATAGTCATCTCGCCTAGAGGTAAATGAAAGGTATTATAGTCAGAGTGCCATCGCTCTGCCATAGCTATCAACAAACCTCGGTTCAACTAAAACTGAGGGAGATCTAATAGGAAACTCAATCCACAAATCAATAGTATGCCACTCAAGAGGCGTAGGCTCATCTACCAAATTGAAAATCCATAATGCTACACCTCGCACCCACAACTGGTGGTAATGCTCCTACATTTTGAAACAAAGTGCATCATGTTAGTTTTTCTCTTGGTGAACCATTCTAAGTCAATCACAAAACATTAAATCTATCTTTGCTCTAACTTGAGCATATCAACTTATTTCTCCTAACCTCTATATCGTGAGACACAAGGACAATTTGTACTCATTTTTAATCATATCTAATTGACCTATCAAAAATTCATCATTATAACTTTTCTACTATCCTAAAAACTATGTGACATTCTGAACAAACATTTTCTAGCTAGAAACCTAATTGAGTCATCTGGATGATCAATCAAAGTGAGTTCATCAATTTTCTATTATCAATTTCCAATTTTATGGTAGCCGGCACTTAACTTAGTGTATGCAACTTTTTAAGCCACACAGATTTTTAAACTTCAAAAGTGGCTCTTCACCACGCAGAGGTGGTCCTTAACCAAATAGGCAACCTTTTGTAGGCCTACACGGATTTCAATACCTCATACGCGACTTTTAAAACATGGTGTTTTCAGGCAGCTTATTTCATACTTTGGGTGACAATTCTGACCTATCTCCTACGCGGCTAAGGATTGCGCATACGCGGCTTTTCACAGTGCGGACGTGGATTTTCACTACCCTATGCGGCATTTTACCTATCCTATGTGGCATTTTGCTAAAAATTTCCTAGAAAGTAGTAAAAAGATGTATTAAATGCTATTTTAAGAGCAATAAATGCACTAAGGGAGTTTGAACCACTCACTGGAGGCCCGTAGTCAGGAGGTCTCTGATATCTGCATGCTCGCTTGAACCTATGCTCTCGAATGGGGACCACCATCGTTGTCAATCGTCAATAACTCAAAGAAAATTCTCAATAGTAAAAAGTGAAAATGATTAGTAAATTTGGGTTTTTCAACCTATTTAAGCTATTTTAACGTATTTTATGAGATTTTTGAACCAGTCAAACCTAATCTGCATATTTTGCACATTGGGGCATTTGTCCGACAACTTTCCACATCAGTATTATCAGAAATGCAATCATCTTGGATCTATCCTATCAGCATTGTTCATCAACAACTTTTACCTACGATCAATATGATTTCATTTTCAAGGGGGCATCATCATATCATCAATCTGAGATTTCTACATCATATCTTGTATCAAATTTTGGGCATTAAAATTTCAAAGCTTATCAATCAGATTTTCATATCAGGGTTTCATATCGGATTTTCATATCGGAGTTTCATATCAGGGTTTCATATCAGGGATTCACATCAGGCTTTTCATATCAGGGTTTCATATCGGATTTTCATATTGGAGTTTCATATCAGAGTTTTTCATATCAGGTTTTCATATCAGCTCATCAGTATCAAATCAATGATCAAGACAATCAAGCTTTCTTTGAATCAATGCGCTTCGCACATCAATTCAAAGAGGGGCATTTGTAAACACCTAAAATTGACCAGGTGTATCTCAAACATTCCAAACTATAAATCTCAGCCAAATGCCTTAAAATGTCATCTCAATACAAATCAAATGGATCAAATCAAATGGACAAAAATCAAATCAAATTAAAAGATCAAATAATCATGAAATCAAAAAATTAAATTCAAGCCTAAAGGGATTAATCAAATTATGTAATTGATTTTTCAATTATATAGTTCAAATCAAAAAGATCAAATCCAACCCAATCACCCTTCCATGGCTAATTTAATTAAATTATGGAGTTATTTAATTCCTAATATCTTTGAGACAACCAACCAACTTTCCCTCCATTTGAATACACCTCAAAGCTTTTGACTTAACCAAACTTTGATCATGATTAACTCACTCTACCCCCTACCCTTGGGAAAATGCTATAAATACAAGCCATTTCCTTTGTGTTTGGGATCCAAGAATTTTAAGAGAAAAATCATTCTTATTATAGGCACATTGAGAGCATATGAGGAGCATTTGAGAGCTTTTGAGAGATTTCAGCGTTTGCATAGCATTTTAGCATATCATGTTTAGGAGCATTTGTTATTTTCTAACATAATCTTGGAGCATTTTGAGCATTCTAGCTAGATTTGGGCATTCATTTTTCATACATATCTCATTCTAGGATTGTCATTCAGAGAGATTAAGCCTAAGAGCTCTCTTAACAAAGCTTGGATAGAGAACCATGAGATGATATAGATTGTTTAGCTTCAATTCTTAGATTAACTTGTTTTATCTTTCCATAGAATTATTGTTTTCAATCTTAATTTCATGAAGGTGTATTTTCTTACACACAATTAGGTTTCCTGCATTCTGCTTTCTTGTGCCCATATCCATTACAATTAAAACAATAACCAGAAAAAGTCTTAAAAGGAACATTACCTATGTAGTGTCTTTTCATGTGTCCAAACTTGTTACAACCAAAGCATCTACCTTTGAAAGGTCTGATCTTCTCTCTAGGTTCCTCAATAGTAGGTTTTTCAACATCAATCTTTGCATCAGATTTCTCTTCCTGATTCTTTAAGCATTCAACTTCATTTAAGCCAATACCAATCATATCACCTTTAGGTTTCTGTCTGTCTCTTTGTTCATCGATCAAATCACTACTGCTGTGAAGTTTCTCAATGTGTTTCTTTTCCTCAACAAGTTCACCTTTTATGATTTGATTGTATTTCTCCAGTTGTAGATACTTTTTCTTGTAGTTGTCAGCCTCATTCTTTATTTTTCTAATGCACCATTCAAAGTTTCTTCAATCTTCTTCTTAGCATCCTTTTATAATTGAATCTCTTTAGTCATATCTTCATTCTCAAGTTTCAAAGTTTCATTTTCTTCTTCAAGTTGCTTCATCTAATCTAAATTGTCTTTGTCTGAATCTTCTTTTATCTGAACCACAAGATCCTGTCTCTGACTTCTAGAAAGTTCAAGCTGGTCTGAGTTTCTTTATAAATTTCTCATCTCTTCGCATGTTGAATCTTAATTCTTCATTCTTTGCTTTTGCTTTGTCAAGGTCTTCTAGTGTAGCACCAAAGTTTTCTTGCAAACTGTCCAAATCCATTCTGATGTCCCTTAAGTTGTTAGACTTTCTCTCCAAGGGCCAAAAGCTCTGATACCAATTGTTAGGATTAGGTAATACTTAGAGGGGGGGGAGGTGAATCAGTATTATAGCAATTAATTAAAATTTTCAACCAAATAAACATTAACCCTATGCATGAAAAAATGAAAATAACATAAGAAAATGACACAGTACTCATAACACCATAATTTGTTGTCGAGGAAACCCTGGCCAAGGGAAAACCCCGGTGGGGATGGTACCCACAAGCATGCACTAAAGTATATTGTCCCTATTAGGAGACCTAGCCCTATTAGGAGCTGAATATTACACAGTACATTTCCTTGTTAAAGGAATAACAACCCTATTAAAGGTATACATCACCCTGTTAGGGGCCAACTGAGCAAACAACTCTTACAATGTAATTCTCTTACAAATTCTCAATAATGAACAAAAAAAGCATCTCTAATGCTTAGATAGTTCCTGTTCATAGCTCATCAATGATCTTTGTTAGCCTCTACTCTTCCATTTGTATCTCCTCAAAAACATATCATCCATCCATACTCTACTCAACAAAAAGATATTACATATATACATTTCTTGTTTACCAAGTCGGGTCTCAATACAAATATTTCATAGTCGGCTCTCAATACAAAATACATTTAATGAAACAAATATCAAATGCATAGTCAAAAATTTTACATAATAAAAATATAGGTTATCAACAATCATAATCCAACTCCAATTGCCAGGAGTCCATGTCATACTTCGTTAATCATCGCTTCAGTCCAGCTGCTCTGTATCGTTGTTCTTCTCCTGTCTATCAATCTTCAAATCTCTCTAACTTGTTGTAAACATTACCAGAACAAAATTGATCTTAGGTGGAGCTCACACATACCCCATACTATCTTCCTCTAAGCTCGCTTTCATTAGCTCATTGATCTCAATTTTTGATACTCGAAATACCTTTGTATCTCTACTTCTGTACTTAGTCAGTTTTAGGGTCACAAAAACTTAAATTTATAGGAATCAGTCTGTAACCCAGATGTGTTTCCATAAATGAAAACCAAAATTGAATCATAACACAAAAAATTGATCACTTGCCAACAGACTCTAGACATAATTATCCTATTGTGCCTAATTTAAGGGTTTGTATTCTTATGAAATTCCCATGCTGTGAACTCTTGGCATGATAAAATTACAAAAATGCTTAAAATGCCAATATCACACATGGGAACCGCAAAATATACATCCAAAAATAGGAAATAGATTTAGCAGCTAAAGACCCTCTTTTAAATAGTATGTTCATATCATACATATACTAAATAAACTCCAGGCCATAAGAGCTTCTGTGCAACTATTTACAGAGAGAAAGATTATGCTCAAACTGCCTATTTATTATATAATGCTTCATATAATATACTGCTATAAGAAAATTCCTTTGAAGGCCTTAATTTATTGCATGCTTAAACCCTTCGAAAAACATCTCCATTAGAGGTGACTTCTGCTGGCTTGTCCCCATTTTTGAGATGTGTTTGTTTTTCCCATTTTCATCAAAGTGATTATCGTTGAAAGAACAATCTGGATGAAGATCAAAATCACAACCTTTGCAGTAGAAAGACCAACCAATACCTTCTTCTTGACACCCATCACAGTTGTAAGCCATCCTCTAAGTCAAATTCAAAGAATGTTCACGCAGTTCATGATTTATTTCCTTTGGATATTGCTCTGATGTTTCTTCTGCTTCTTTTTGTATCTCTATGAGGCGTGCATTGGTAAAGGGATAAGATTTGAACCCGTGGGTAGAAATAATGTTTCTGGCATCTATTGTCATAGCATTCCCATTAGGGCCAACTATGACCAAAGATGAAATTGATTGGTTATCAGGTTATGCTTTATGCTTTGAATAGATGACAACAATATGAAATTCAATGCTAAATTATTGCTTTTCTTAGCATGTTGATGGAACGGTTTTGTCGTCTCTGTAAGTAGTGAAATGATGATGGGGTAGGACATTGTGTCCATGGGGCGAGTAACAGTCAAGATTACCCACATTTTATCTACAGGGGAAAGCACATTCTATCTATAAGGGAAATCACAAAGTGCACAATTATCCATACATCTCTGCCAATAATTTCCACCAGCAAATTATTTCAGTCTTTTTTTTGATATCAGACAAGTACCAGGTTAAGGTTACCGGGTTAAGGATGTAAGAGAGCCCTGGAATCTCTCATCATCTCTTTTAATCAACTCATTTTTTTCGGTATTTTTTTGGTATAAGATAATTTATTGGCCCGCTGACACTTTTCCTTCTAGCGGGCGATGCCCACAATGAAAAGCCTATTGGTTTAAATATCTATTATTAAAATTCAATTTTCTTAATATTTTAATATTTTATAAAATGATGATGAAAATAAGCAAGAGGATGATATAGAAGGACAAATATATGAGGACATGTTGATACATTCAAGCATTTTTGTGGACAAGCCATTGTAGATCTTCATTGAAGCAAGAAGGTGCTCTTTTCTATTAGATCTACCATTCTCAACATTCAAGCATTCAAAAGGACATTATCATGGGGTAGCAATTACGGATTGTGAATTGGTAGGAATAATTTAGCCTTGGGGGCTTGGTATTCTTTCTTTATCATATTCAAATCTATGCAATGCTTTCTCATTTCCATGTTATGTTAGGATTATTAATCTAGAAGATTAGATCTTGATATTGCATGTTCAAAGACTCTTTTCAAAGAGAAAACACACACATACATACATTCTATATTTGGCTATTCATGGAGGTGGAGATTACCAAAATGGGGGTTTGACTAAGGCAAAAACCTATATAGCCACCCCAAAACCCTCTTTTCAGATATTTGTAGGTACTATTTTCAGGAGTTACAGGTACATGATAGCTGATCTAAGAGCAGATTTGGATACCCTTTTCAGCGAACTACCAGGATCTGAAAACATATTTTCTGTCAAGGTAGCATAGGTCAGGGTCAAGATTATTGGGTCAGGGGCGAGATTAGTGGGTCAAGGTCTACCTTTTTCATAAGATAGTGTCAGATTGAAAAAAGATTTCTAGGTTTTGTTCATCTCTGTGTTCCGGTTCCGGATCATACTTCAGATTTTCCAGAAACAGAGTACAGACCTCAGAAAACAACATTCTTCAGATCTGCTATGATATGAGGTAGGTATTTTACTCCTTAATTATTTACTAGTATTATCAATTCCTTGTCATAATAATTAAGTGTAATAGACTAAAATTGGACTTAGGGTCTCTTTTTATGTGCAGTTCCTATCATCTAAAAGACCTCATGTTCAACACCAATTTTAGATCTTACATTTTGGTAAACCTGCAATTGACAACTCTTTCTTTTTGGTGTTAGATTTACATTTCATATTAGATCTTGCATGAATATAGAATTAGGTTTTCTTTTATTCTCCTGCATTTATACTTCAAAATTCATAAAAATCATAAAATTTCTTTAACAAAACACAAAAATATTTACATGCTTGTTATTCTATTTTTGTGCCCAACATGTATGATTCTTGTTTAGAATACTTTGATGAGGATTTTACTATACAAGAGGATAGATCCCTTAATGAGGTACATAGAAGTGAGTGTGAAAATGGTTCAAATGGGATCTCCATGGATCTAATTCCCATTTCATCCTCCTCCACAACCTCTCCAATTGACTTTTACCATAGAGTGTATGCATGGTTACCTTCATACCCCTCTATTTGCAATATTGAGATACCTAGAATGGTATTTCCTAAACCTTTGACGATGGTAAAAGGATGTCCTCAAATAAAAGTTAAGGGTAAACCTAGAGATCCTTTGGATTTATTTGATAACATAGATTCTATTTCACATGCTTATCACACACGAAATAATCCTCAACCTACTATCCCAGCTACTTTACCTCCTTCTCAATGTATGCTTCCTCCAGAACCTAGGTTACCTTTTTCCTTTAAGGAATATGATTTAGTTGAGAAATTACATGCTACTCCAGCTAAGATCTCTTTATGGGAATTACTTCAATCTTCTCCTACATATCATGAGGCGTTGCAAAAGGCTTTATCCACTCTTCCTACTCTGCCTCCTAACTAAGAGAACATTAATTCATTTTTGGAGTGCATGCATACTATGCCTTTTGTACCTCCTATTGTGTTTTATAATAATGATTTACCTTTTGTTGAGGTGCAGACTCAATATGATGCTCTTATGGTTGTTGTCTATATCAATCAAAGTATCATTCGTAGAACACTAATTGACAATGGATCCAGGCTTAATATTTGTACCATGGATATGCTTAGGGAAATTGAAGCTGATCTTACAACCATTCAACTGGATAATATTCCTATTCATGGATTTGATAACATTACAAAGAAAACTTTGGATATTATTACACTACCTATCAAAGTTGGTCCTATTCTCCTCTACACTCCTATCCATGGTATGCCAGGACCACTCAATTACAACCTTTTATTAGGAAGACCTTGGTTACATGCTATGCATGCGGTTCCTTCTACTCTTCATCGTAAGGTGAGGTTCATTTATAACAATATGATGTACACATTACATGTGGATGATGCACCAAATCCTTTCTTGAATACAAAATATGCTAAGGTTGTTGATCATATACAACCTAGTGAAAAACCTGAGCAACAAACCCGAAGTTAAGCAAGCTGAAATTCCATCTTCTTCTCTAATAGAAGATGATTGGGGAACATTAGATTTCAATCCTTCTTTCATTGGAGAATATAGATTCTTAGATTTAGAATTTATCAAAGAACAAAGTGAATTTGAAAAACAAGTGTTTATCCCTTCTCCGTTATTTGAGGAATTAAAAAGAAACTTTTTTGTTGCTTCAGGTAATGAAACAATTGAGACAATCAAGCTAGATTGCTATGACATTGTGACATATGCTGCTCCTTTAAATCAAATAGATATGGCTGATAGATATGGCTCTGGTTATCATTTACTCAATAAATTAGGATTTAATGGAAAAGGTTGTGGTAAATATGAGCAAGGTATACAAGTACCCTTGGACAATGAAGGTTGTGATTATAATTATGGGTTAGGATTCAATCCTTATAGGCAACCGTCCATTTTTTCTCTTAATGTTAATCATATTTGTGGTGGACATTTGAAATTGGTTAATCCACTTCTCCTTGACATGGATCAAAAACCTAGTTTGGATATCTTTCCTGAGGATGAAGCCCTTGCTGATTTTTTAGGGGCTTACCAAGATCTACCTAGGTTTCATCACAAAAGAAGCAAACTCTATTGTCTGAACAATGAAGCCTATTTTGGAGAACATGATGAACAAGATATTATTCCTTTGCCAATGGATCCTCCCATACAAAGTAACTTATTAATAATAGAGACTATTGAAGTTGAAGTAGATGAGCATGATTCTGAAAGAACAATAAAAAATGGAAAATGTTTGAGTCAAGATGAACATGATCAATTGGTTTCCCTCTTGCTTGAATATAAAGATATTTTTGCTTGGACATATTTAGATATGCTAGGTATAGATCCTAAGATTGTTGCTCACAATATTGTTCTTAAACCTAATGCTAAACTTGTAAAACAAAAGATCCACAAGATGAATCTAGGCATTGCCTTACTAGTAAAAGCTGAAATCAAAAAACTATTAGGTGCTAGGTTCATCTGTTCTATTGACTATTCTGAATGGATTTCTAATATTGTGGTTGTTTCTAAGGGGGAAAATAAGATCAGAATGTGCACCAATTTTTGAGATTTAAATAAAGAATCCTTAAAAGATGACTTCCCACTACCTAATATTGACATGATTGTGGATTCAACAGTAGGTCATGCTTTATTATCTTTTATGGATGGTTTTTTGGGTTATAATCAAATATTTATTCCTATTGAGGATCAACTTAAAACCACATTTATAACACCTTAGGGCACATTCTATTGGGTCATGATGCATTTTAGATTAAGAAATGCAGGAGAAACTTATCAACGTGCCATGACTTTGATTTTTCATGATTACATTCATAAAATTTTGGAAGATTATGTCGATGATATCTTGGAAAAATCTATATAAAGAGAGGATCATGTATTCATTTTAAGACAAATATTTGAAATAATTAGAAGCTACAATATGAGATTCAATCCTAAGAAATGTGCTTTTGGAGTAGATTCTGGAAAATTACTAGGGTTTATAATCTCTAAGCGAGGCATAAAGGTCAATACTAAAAATATTGATGCTATTGTTAACATGCCTCCTCCTAAGAACATTTCTCAATTACACAGTTTACAAGGTAAAATATAATCTATTCGTCACTTTGTTTCTAACCTAGTTGATAGGACTGTTCCTTTTACTTCTTTACTTAGGAAAGATACCATTTTTTCTTGGAACCAGGAATGTAAGCAATCCTTTGAGAAATTTAAGGAATATCTTGCTAATACTCTTATCTTACAACCCGCTCAATTTAATAAACCCTTTTATCTATATACTTCTGCTACTTCCAATGCTATAAGTGCATTGTTGTCTCAACATGACAGTGAAGGAAAGGAAAGACCAGTATATTATATTATTCGGACCTTATTGGACTACGAAACATGATATACTCAATTAGAAAGACAATGCCTGGGTTTTTTTTTATGCTTTTCAAAAACTTCAGCATTACTTGTTGAATGTTGAGGTCAATGTGATTGTTAAATTTGATCCTCGAAAACACCTTTTTTCAAAAACTGATCTCTCTGGCCATCTGGAAAAGTGGGTGATATTACTTACAGAATTTGATCTCAATTTTATCCTTCAAAAGTCAATCAAAGGACAAGCTTTAACTGATTATTTAGCTGAAGCTCCTTGTCCTCATTATGATACAAGTGTTACCTTAGTAGAATTCCCAGATGAGAATATATTTGCAATTAAATAGGAAGATGTTTGGGAATTATATTTTGATGGTTCTAGATGTAAGACAGGTTCTGGGGTGGGCATTATCTTGATCCCTCCTACAAAGAAA
>MU223762.1:2090963-2150391 GCA_018584345.1 Thuja plicata
CCCTGTTCCCTCCCAGCACTCGGGTCCGGGAACCCGTACTAGATCAAAGGTGCAAAAGAATGAAGACCCAGACCTAATGAAGCTGAAAGAGAACGTGGAAACAATGAGGAGTCAGCTGGTGGAAGCTAAAAGCCTTCTGAAATCTCTCTGATTTCAATGCTGGCGGGTTTCTTCTCTGTTTTCTTTCCAGCTGCTTTTTTTGCTTTTTGTTTTGAAATTGCTATTGTAAAATCTGGGTTGTGACCCTCTGTTGATTGGTCCCCTCCTTGGGAAAATCGGTTGTTTGTTGGGGCTTTTTTAGCCTTTCCTTCCTTTGTTTTGTTAAAGGGTTTCGGGGTTCCCTTCAAAACCATCTTTTACCGTAATCAAAAACAATGATTACAAGAACTAGAAATGTTAGATGAAAAATGGATAAACGCTTTGGAACATATTTAGGCCTATCATAAATCACTCCATAAATAGTATAATCACAAGGTGATTAAATGGTCATTCTTGGTAGGTTATTTAGTCTTACATGAGAACCAAAGGAATGTGAATGCTTTACCTGGTGAGAAAGGGAAGTTTAGCGCAAATTGACTTGGACATTTTGTGGTTATTGAGGACTTTACTTCAGGTGCATATAAAATTGCTGATATGAATGGTGTCCCTCTTAAGGAAACTATTAATATTATGCATCTTAAACGTTATTATCCTTAATTAAATCTTTCTTTCTTCATGTATGTGTGTGTTCCTTATAGAATAATCATTTTATAAGTTATATAAATTTGAATGGATTCATACACATTTTCTTTCTATTAAAATTTATTTGTGCATTGATGAAAATCCAAGTAATCAACCATAAAAATAATTGTTCAAACAAAGTCTTTTTCATAAATAAAACTCCTTCTAAGTTTGGTATGTATATGGCACATGCGCCATATCTATCAAACTTTATCTCTATGCTTTGAGGGTCGGTGACTCCCAGCTCTCTCTGATCTATAGTGTGAGGCTAAGGATCTTGGAATGGTAATATGTGTGTAGCTTCTCAATATACTCATCTCATGGTTATGCTCCTGGGATCTCTATAGATTGGCCATCAACTTCTCCTCTCTTTCTTTACATAACCTCAGTTCTCATTGTACACATAGGAAGATATCTGCATGTCTTTCAGGATCCCTTTGTCCTATAAGGGACTCTCACTCACTAGCTGGTAGTCGGTAGGATATGCATGTTTCCTTCATAACCTCATATACAAAACTCCTCCACTTTTCTATGCTCGCTGCAAAAATTCAAGAACTTTCTTTCAACACTTTTTTTTCTAGAAACATAGTAATTTAAAAATTCTAAGTAAATTACATATGTCATACTTGGATCTGCCTCCTGAGTATCACTGAAGGATCTAGATGGTGAGGGCATGGAGTAGCTACTCTCTCCTCTCTCACTATGCCTGGGTCTAGGTGGTGGTGTCTATGTGTGTGCTCAGGGAGGTCGTCATATCTCAAGGGTGAAACATAGACTGCATGATCATCAATACCTATATTAGGGCTAGGGGGCATCTCCTCTGCTCTCTCCTCTGCTCCCTCCTCTACTCCCTCCTCTTCTCTCACCTCCTCCATGGGATACCCCTCAGGAATGGGCTCCTCCCCATGATCCTCCTCTTCCTCCTCCTCTGATATATCACCACCTTAGTGCATCCTCTCTGAAAAACTTGGATCACCTGTAGGGTAGTCATCGGGGAAGATAGGATGAGTCCCTTGTAAACTCCAATATCTGATATAATCTCTACTAGCACCTGCATAGGATGTCTCAGGGGCTACCTCTATATCCTCGGTCTCATCTGTCTCACTGTCTACAATGTCTTCTAGTGTAGGTCGGTGTATGGCGCCGGGTCTCTGATAGTACCTCATTAGGTATGCATACCGAGGAACTTTCTGGGGGACTCCCTGTATCAAACCAAACTATCTCATCACCCTATCATAGTAATAAGGCATCATGACATGATTGGTGGGACCCTCTAACAGTTTGTGCTACTGCGAGTATCTCAACTGATGCCAAGTATCTGGCCACTCTATCATTTGACAATAAGGTCTCCATATCACATCTATACCTGGTATACGGTCAAGGCATACTCTCAAAAAGAGGATATCCCTGTACTGCCAAACATTTGCTAGCATCTATGTAAAGGCTCTCGGTTTGCTCGCATCTATCATCATCAGAATACCCTATGGTCATGTACATGTGTAGTGCTCAAACATCCAAACCTGTAACAAGGTGCATACTGTAAAACTCTCCCGCTAATATCTCACTAGATGACTCAACTCATGGTAAATATGGGATAACATGCTATGCCCCCATGAGAAAACAACTCTATCACCCTCCATCTTGAGCACAAGGTTGGTAAATGGTGCTAAGAAAACTATACCCTTCGTGTTGGGTATCACAACCAATGAGAGTATACATAGCATCACTTTCCATACCAAAGTTGTCATACCTACTACTATGGATGATAAGGTGATCTGATCTAATCAGGTCCTCAGCTGTGGTACCTATCTCAAGCAATACTCTCCATTTCCTAACACCTTAGGTGGACCCCATGGTCCTCTTAGTCTAACATGCTCACATTAGACCAGAAGCCATAGAATCCTATACACATCCTCCAGTGTGATCATGATCTCCTCTGATGGAAGCTGGAAGGAACAAGTATCCTCATCCCACCTCTCTATCATGGCGGAAATAATTGACCGATGGAACCTCATCTGTGGTAGGAATTCCACCTAGTATAGTCCCACATCTCTCAAAAGATGTATCTCATATGGCTGTAGCTCGGACATGCTCTCTTTGACAGTCAACAGTAGCCCTCTAAAGGGATGCTCTCTAAGACAGACAGGGTCTTGTAAGCACAAATGAATATCATATCAATACTCTATCATCAAGAAAACACTATGCCAACTTGACACGGTCAAGTTTGACCTTTTTGGGTCAGTGTCAACCTTTTTAGGTCAAGGTCAACCTTTTTGGGTTAGGGTTGACCTTTGTGGGTCAGGGTTGACATTCACCCCAAAAAGGATAGAACCTCCCAGTTAGGTTCGACCTCAGAAGGTCGAGGTCAAAATAAATGGGTTAGGGTCAACCTTTCTGGGTTAGGGTCAACCTTCCCTATAAAACATGAATTTTTCAATCATGAACATCAAAATAGGAAACCTACCTCAGGCAGTGGTTTTCCACTAGCCAGGAACTCTCTCAGGACCTCCATATAGCTCGCTCAAAATTCTCCTCTCTTCGGCATCTTTTCTCCTTCTCCAAACTTCTGAAAATGGTAAGAATGAGAAGATAAGTGTCTCTTTCTCTTATTTATAACTTCAAACTAGGGTTTCCTTAGGGTTTTTCTTAGGGTTTCATTTGAATTTACTTAGGTCAAATTTGAATTTCCTTTTACATGCATTTAGATAGACATTTACTCTCTTCATCATAACTTGAGTTTGGTAGCTCTATTTTTAGTGCTATTAGAAGTGTTGGAATCATGATTTAGATACCTAACCTCTTGAGTTAGTTTAGGAAGGTTTAGGAACCTTATAACTAGTTTAGGAAAAGAGTTTTCAATAAACTGCATATTCAGTGTATAGAATTTACTTTATCACCCCATTTAACTTTCAAGAATTAGTAAGCTAAAACATGGGGGGAATAAGGGGATTTATACACTTCTCAAGATAATTATAGTAAGGCTTAGGTACTCTATGGATTTTTCATTAACCTTGTGTTGCAAGTTGCGGATACTAATGGTTTCTTGCAGGATCTCTACATTGAGGACTTGGCTAAATCCTTTTTACTTTCTGATGTTTTATTACTTTATCTTACATACTCACGTAGTGTCATATATAAGGTAAAGTGGGGGCTAAATGTATTGTCTTAAAATGGAAGCACTTACATTTTGGTATGTTTATCACCTTCATTTAGTGCGCTTGCATATTAGATTTGCATTTAGGATGCATTTTTGTTTGATTCTTCATGATTAGGTTAAATTAGGATTAGGATCTTATGGATTCTCCCTGGTTTCCCTCCCCATGAATCTATTTTCTAGGTAGGACCTATGTGTGGGCCCTCATGTGCCTCATCATACTCTCTCTAGGCCTCTAGGCCTTCTTCCCAACATTCTGGAATGTTGAATCACCTTCCTAGGTCCCCGACTGACCTGGGAATCTCATAGACATCACTAGGTGACCTACCTGGAACCTTAGGTCAGGGTTGAAATCAACCCTAACCTAGGTCAAGGTCAAGGTCAACCTTGACCTAGGTCAAGAGTGAGTTCAAATTTGACCTAGGTCAAGGGTGAGGTTGACATAGACCTATGATAGGTGTTGGTCTCCGCTTTCAATTCCAGAGCTTATCGTGGTTCTAAACTTAAAATAGGTCCCCGAGTTCGCATGCGGAAGTGTTTTCTCTGATATCTAATTTAATTCATTCCCTCCTTGGTTGGTGATTGTGATTGAACCATAATTCAAGGTGAAATGTGAATTTGGTTCCCTCACATTGCCCTAGGAGACCTATATTGAGATCTCTATATAAACACTCTCTTTTGCCTTCATTTGATCATGAAATGAAATTGGGAGATGAAATGATGCAATGATGGTAAAAATAAGCAAGAGGATGATATAGAAGGACAAATATATGAGGACATGTTGATACATTCAAGCATTTTTTTGGAAAATCTATTATAGATCTTCATTGAAGCAAGAAGGTGCTCTTTTCTATTAGATCTACCATTCTCAACATTCAAGCATTCAAAAGAAAATTATCATGGGGTAGCAATTACGAATTGTGAATTGGTAGGAATACCTTAGCATTAAGGGGCTTGGTATGATTTCTTTATCATATTCAAATCTATGCATTTCTTTCTCATTTCCATGTTATGTTAGGATTATTAATCTAGAAGATTAGATCTTGATATTGCATGTTCAAGGACGCATTTCAAAAAGCAAACACACACATACATACATTCTATATTCAGCTATTCATGGAGGTGGAGATCACCAAATGGGGGTTTGACTAAGGCAAAACCCTATATAGCCACCCAAAAACCCTCTTTTTAGATATTTGTAGGTGCTATTTTCATGAGTTACAGGTATAGGACAATGGATCTGAGACTAGATTTGGAATCCCTTTTCAGCAAACTACCAGGATCTGAAAATAGATTTTTTGTCAAGGCAACACACGTCAGGGTTGAGATTATTGGGTTAGGGGTGAGATTAGTGGGTCAAGGTCGACCTTTTTCATAAGACGATGTCTGATCAGAAAAATATTTCTGGGTTTTGTTCATCTCTGCATTCCAGTTCCAGATCATACTTCAGAGTTTCTAGAAATAGAGTACAGACCTCAGAAAACAAAATTCTTTAGATCTACTATGATATGAGGTAGGTATTTTACTCCTTAAATCTTTACTAGTATTCTCAATTCCTTATCATAATGATTAAGTGTATCAGACTAAAATTTGACTTAGGGTCTCTTTTCATGTGTAATTCCTATCATCTAAAAGACCTCATGTTCAACACCAATTTTAGATCTTACAATATTTAAGATAATAATTATTTGTTATATATAATGTAACATATTATTAATAAGATTAGACATGAATCTTAAAATTTTGTATGATTTTATTGAATGTAATTTTATAAGTTTAATGATCCACAAATATTACACAAGCTTGATATTTTACTATTGGGGCTCTATTAAGAACGGTGATTTATTTATATTTAAATTATTACATAAATATAATTTAAATAATATATCAATTTTCATCATATATAAGAATTTGAAATTATTATTGTTTATGGTATCATTAAATTGAAATTACTTGTGTGGTTATTATGGAAAAATTAAAAAGTTTCAACTCAATTTTATATAAACTAATACTTTTTTTTATCAAATAGTTTATTAAAAAGATTAATTATTTTTTTGAATTTAATTGATTGAAAAAATAAAAGATTAAATGCATGTGTATGCTCATGTTAGAATTTTATTGCATGTGAATGTGTGATTTTTCATTTGAATGAATGCAACAAATGTGATTTATTAGGTTTTGTAATTTTTCTTTATTTTATTAAAACTATGCTTATTTTAAAGGTTTTTTTGGCTATTTCATCTCATGTTTTTCATTTCTTAGTGAATATTGAGGTTGCCTTCTTTAAATAATACCAATTTATGAGTTGTATTTTTGAGTTTTTTCTCCTCTTTTAACCCCAACCAAAAAGTAGGTCAGTTTAAGCTTATGTTTAAAATTACAATTAGGGTTTGATGCAAGAGCATCCTAGGATCCTTGGCAATCCTGTTCAACCAAAAAGATGTTGCTTTTATTTCTTTATCTTTTTTGGAGGTTTCTTGGAGAATTTTCTGTTGCTTGGGTCTTTCGCTCGGGCATGCTTGTTCATTTTTCTATTGCTCAGCTTTCTAGTCTACTACTTATATCTAGAATCTTGTAAAAAAATATTATCATTTGATTCTGTTTAAGGTGGTCATACATATACCTACTTATCTTTTTAGTCCTCGTTGATAGACTGGCTGAAAAAAACTATAACTTTCAAATGGTATAACACTTTTGAAATCAAAAGCTTGAGTCACATTCTATGATTTACCTACTACAATAAAAACATTAAAAGTTTTCAATTTGATGAAGTTTAGACTAAGTTAAGGTGGTCAGACACGAGATTTTGTATATTCTGGAAAAGTTGTATTAGAAAAATCATAATTAATTATTTACTTGGAAAAGAATAACAAAAAAATATGTGTCACATCTAGAAATGAGTCTACTAATTATATCTAAAATATTGTAAAAAAAATTATCATTTGATTGTGTTTAAGGTGGTCAGACATACACCTACTTCTTATCTTTTTCCTGAAATTTTCATACTACCACATTGAAATTTGAAAATTTTACCATATAGAATAATTTTTTTTCAAAAAAGGGCTAGTATCTTAGAAACTAAATTCAATTTTCTATAGATTCTCTTGTTACGTATTTTTGATATAAGATTGACAACTTGTTCAAATTTTTATGTGAACTTGCCTAACCCTGATTTTATGAATTTTCATTGCGACTTAAGGACCTGTTTGACATACCATGATCCTACATATACCCTTTTATTTTTTTAGCTTGTTTAGAGGCTGCTCGGAGAATTTTTCGTTGCTCGGGTCTGTTGCTTGGGCATGCTTGTTTTGTTGCCCAGGGCTGTTGCTCAGTCATACTTCTTCATTTTTATGTTGCTCGAGTTTCTCTTCTGATGCTTGGGTTTGTTTCTTGTTGCGCAGGCTATCGTTGCCCGAGTCACTCTGTTGCTTGGTCATCCTTTTCCCAAGTTGTTTATTTTGGAGATGAATCTGGTGACCAACTTTTGCATTGAATTTTGATTGCGGCAATAATAGTGGATCTTTCATTGGGGGTTGTGTGGACCTAAATCTGGGTCAAGGGTTTCTCCAATGTTTGATTTTATGGCCGACCTCTTGATTTCTTTTGTATTTAATTAGTATTTTGTTCTTAGTTAGAGGGCAGATTGGAGAGGAGATTGAAGTGTTAGATATGAGAATCTAGATCGTGAGCTACATGTTTGTAGGAGATTTATAGTTGATCTTGAATTGTATCTTTGTATTTTTCCGTAATCGAGAAGGTCTTACAACCCAGCATGTTGCATGTAATTGAATCTGAAATGAATGTAAATTGATATAAGTTGTTATATCTTTGTGTTGTTGAGTTTCCATTTTGTGTCTTTGTTGTTGGCTGCAAGTTTGGATAGTCCTTTATTGGATCCTCCGACCTTGACTACATCAGGGTTAGAGTTCATATTATTTTTATAATTATAGTTGTAATTATGGTTAGCATTAGGCTTACAATTAAGGTTATAGTTATGTTTACTGCATTATAACCTTCATGAAATAAACAATATCATGGTTATAGCAAGTTTATGAAATATACAATATTATGGTTATTTCAACATAACTTATAAATTAAGTAGTGTTGAAGTACTAAAAAGAAATTAGAGTGTCTTGCAAGTTGAAAAAATAAAAGTAATGATAAGATTGGCTTGTAGTTGATTTTTTTTTTATCAATATTTTGATGGGTGGAGTGTGATCCGAAACATTGATGCAATTTTTTTACGAAGTTGAATCAACAAGACAGTCTATTAATTATAGACTATGAAAATATTCTCTTAAAAATATTGATTTCAAATTTTAATGATATTTTTTTCTAATGATAGATATGGATTTCAAATCATAATTTATTACATATATTATTTTATTAGTTAAAATAAGAAAATTAAGAAAATAATATTCAAACTAATTACAAAAGTTTTTTAAATTTTTTTTTTTTACTTAATAGAAAATTAACATGACATATATAAAAAAATAAAATTAAAACCTAATTAAAAATAAAAACTTACTCAGTTGATAAATAATTTAAACAAAATGATCTTTCTTCATATCTTTAAATCTTTAAATTAAAAAATATTAAAATCATTTTTACCTTTGGTAGACAAGAATGATAGTAGATGTAATCAAATTGTTTTTGATATTAACAACAACCAAAATAAGGGGGCTGACCCAGAAAGATAACAGGAGGTAGAGCCTCAATGGGACCACTTACCACACACAAACAACATAGTAACAACACATAGTTAGTCAATCCCTTTCCTTAATACCAAAAACAACATCCAAGCAAAATGAGTATACAACCTAATCCTCAGCAATAAAGCAAAAGAAATTTTAACCCTACTACTATGAGAATAAAGTAAACTACCAGTAACAACAATATCAAGCCATAGGGATATAAACCAACCATAAGTATCAATAGTTTTAAACAAGCCCATAGGGCTGAGAAAATAGTTTTGAAACCAAAAAATAGAAAAGCAATACGGAAAAATAGAATCCCACCGCTTCACCTAGACCCACCCGGGCTCCGAATTACATCTCGCTAGAACATGACGTGAGCAATTGGGTCCAATCATCAATGAAAAATGGGTACATATCCTTCACCCCATTGTCATCCTTTCCCTCCTCGTTTGCCTTCTCCTAGTTTAGGAGACAAAGGGTGGTGGCGGGATAAGGCATGACATTAACGACAAACTTGGCCAACCTATTGTAACTCTTGTCCAACACTCATAATTATTCCTTTATCCTTCTAATCTCTTCACCATTGTCCCCATAGCTGGCATAGGGATTCATCGATCTATCCTCGCTCTCAACGGCATGGGATTTTTTCCCCTTGTCTTTAAAATCAATATTTTCTTCCTCCTTTCTGCGGGGCGAGGCGAAGATGGTTGTAGGGGAGGCACTTTTTGTGCAAAAATTCTCCATAGGGCTAGTAGGGTCATTATTGAAACTTGCTAAGACACGAGTCAGATCCCTCCTATTTTCCCTCCCCTTTTTCTCACTCCCAGAGTGATCCCTGCACTCTGAATTAGAATATTCCTCCTCATCGTCAATGTAATTTTTCCTCACTGCCTTCTCTTTCCACCGGGGTTTAGCAGCAGTCATGTTTGATCTTTGAGGAGTATTCCCATATTTAGCTTTGAAATCCATGAGGTGGATACAAGTTTCAATTTTGGCCTTCTTAGCTCCAGCGCAAGTACCAGGCTTCGCACATTTGTTCTTACGACTTGAGTTAGGAGTGGCCATCGAGGAGGAACAAGAAGATTGGCGGGGAGTTTTGGGGCTTTTAGAATTCTTCCTCTTTTCCAGTGAGGATTCCATAGGATGGTTGGGCAAGGTGGGGACACCCTAGATATTGATAGCATGAGGTGGGAAAAGTGCCAAGTGGAAATTAAATAGTATGAGAATGAGGCCTTGATGCAGGATGGTGAAATGTTTTTTTTGCCCTTGACACTCGCAAATTTCATTACATTGGCCTCAAGAGAATGAAGGATAAAGAACGGTAAGGAAATAAAATCCCTATGAAAAAGATGATTGAGAAAAGGGAATGATAGTTATAAGAAACCCCAAATCTCCCTTCAAGAGTAAAATATTTCATAATGACCAAACACACTTGGTCCCAAGGTTCCGGAAGCTCCTCTCGATCAAAGCTACCATGGGTTTTAAGAGGATCCTCGTTCTTTTGAAAGAAGAATTTAAGGATGGTTTCATTTGACACCTTGGTCATATTTTTCCATTTATGACCTTTTTTGGTGAGCCCAGTGGCCTACGCAATCACCTCCTCATTAATTTCAAAAGAGATGCCTCCCATAGTAACCCCTTGTCATTCAAGCTATTAACGAACTGCAGAGAGAGATTTTCATCTGAACCAGTTATGGCTTCCAAGTAAGGAACCACTCCTCTTCATCGAGAATCATCCACACATGAGGTTTATTGCAAATGGAGTCCTCAATTTTATCCATCTCAACGTAGACCATATCACCTCCCATCTTTGAGTCAGTCTCTGAATTCTCCAGAGTGTTGGTGTGAGAAAAAATCAAGATATGGAGCCTCTAATTTCTATGGAACTTGTCATTTATGTTTTGGGTTATGGAGTTGGAATGGAAATAAAACCACAAGCGTCGATCATTATTATTACCATTCTCATTTCCAAGGAGAAGCCCATTCCAGCAAAGCAACATGTGAGAGAGGGCTTGCGATGATCGATTTCCAATATAAATCATGTCCTGATGCATAAAATTAAAGGCATTGATGTGAGATAGAGTATAATACTTATTGTGAATCATGTCACTAAAAACCATGAGAACACCAAGGCTCCCATCATCCTCATCATAATTTGGAGCAGTAATTACCTGTCACCTCACATCTAAAAAGGCATCATGGTAATTTGACCCCCAATTAGCCATTACTCTATCCTCATCCCACTCTAAATTTAATTTCAAAATGGTGGGATCTCCCACCTGAATAATAGCTAGCCCAACGAACCCACCATCCATCCAGAAAAGCAAAATAATTAGATTCATCTTTGATCCACCTTCCCCAACCCATCTGCAGCTAGAGAGTTAGCCACTGCATTCCCCTCCCTATAAATATGTTGGATCACATAGTCCTCCAGTCTTATTAGCAGAAGGTGGGCATCCTTGATAATATTACATATTTTCCAGTTGGCCTCCATGTCATCTTTTAGGGTTTCAATTATTAACTTTGAATGTCCCTCCAAAGTGATTCTTTTAGTACCAATACATATGACATACTTAAGCCCCTAAAGGAGAGCCAGGGCCTCAGCAACATTAATATAAGTAGACCTAAAGTTTCCAGTGAAAGAAAAAACCATGCCACCCTCCATGTCCCTAATGATTCCTCCTCCTGTAGCCAATCTATTGCGGGTCCCACCATCAAAGTTCAATTTTAGACAGTAAGAAGGGGGGAATCTATTTAGTCCTCATTCTCTTCATTTTATTAGAGTTATCAAACCTATGAAAGGAATTTGGCAGGTTCCATCGCCTGGCCACCAAGGAGTCCATATCATACAGGGGTTGGATGGAGTCTTCGAGTTGCAAATGGAGTATTCTCCAACAACAATTTATCAAAAAATTTAATCACTATATCTACACCATTAACCATGTCTCCAAAAATGCAGTTATTCATTTCCTTCCATATGTGCCAGCAGATATGTGGTTGGATGATTCTCCAAAGTTTCCTAACAAGGGGGTGGAAAGAGGGAAACTCCTAGTTGCAAATGAACTACTACAGCTCCTACAAAAAAAAACCTAGGATAAACTAAATCTATCTAGAATCTTGGACCAGACTTCATTAGCAAAAGGATAGTGGATAAACAGGTAGGAAATACTTCCCTCCTATTTAGGGTATGTGCAGGATCATGGTATGCCAAACTAGGCCCTTAAGTGACAATGAAAATTTAAAAAATCAGGGTTAAGAAAGTTGGCATAAATATTTGACAAGTTATCAATCTAATATAAAAAATGTGTATGAAGATAATCTTTAGAAAATTGAATTTAGTATCTAAGCTTCTAGCCCTTTTAAAAAAAATATTCTATATGGTGAAATTTCAAATTTCAATGCAGTAGTATGAAATTTTCAGTAAAAAGATAAGAAGTAGGTGTATGTCTGACCACCTTAAACACAATCGAATGATAATATTTTTTTACAAAATAATAGATATGTAGACTCATGTTCGGATATCACGTGTATTTTTTGTAATTTTTTCCAAGTAAATAATTAATTATGATTTTTCTACTACAACTTTTCCAGATTATAAAAAGTCTCGTGTATGACCACCTTAACTTAGTCTACACTTTATCAAATTGAAATTTTTTTATTTTTTTATTGTAGTAGGAAAAGCATAAAATGTGACTCAAGTTTCAGATTTAAAAAATGTTATATTGTTTGAAAGTTATAGCTATTTTTTAGTCAGCCTACCAACTAGGACTAAAAAGATAAGAATTAGGTGTATGTCTGATCACCTTAAACACAATCAAATGATAATATTTTTTTACTAGATTCTAGATATAAGTAGTAGACTCATGTTAGGGTGTGAAGCATATATTTTTTGTAATTTTTTTCCAATTAAATAATTAATTATGATTTTTCTTCTACAAATTTTCTAGAATATAAAAACTCTCATGTCTGACCACCTTAACTTAGTCTAAACTTGATTAAATTAAAATTATTATTATTATTTTATTGTAGTAGGCAAAGCATAGAATGTGACACATGTTTCATATTTAAAAAATATTATACCATTTGAAATTTATAGTTGTTTTTCAATCAGTCTACCAATCAAAACTTCTTTTTCATATTTCCACCTTTTGGCATACCATGATCCTGCACATACCCTTTAGACATAACACAGCAGTTGACCTTTTGAAACCCACACCTTTTGAGATTTTCAATGGTCAGGATTTTACCATGAAGCATCATCCAAAAGAAAAAAATTTCCTTTGGCACGAGTTGGCCATTCCAAACAGTCTTCCAACACTTTGAATCGTTCACAGCTCTAACAATGTAGTTATATGCAGACTTCACCAAGAAGGAGCCAGATTGGCTTTTGTCCCAAAATAACCTGTCTTCACACAGGAACATAGGGATACAAATATTATTTAATAAATCTTGTAGAGAACCAACCTAACATCCAAGATGTGGGGGGACCTCCCCACCACCCTCCAGTCTTTTCCACCTCCTTGAGGGTGCTATGTAATCCTTGACATGGGATCCAAAATGATCCTTAATGATCCTCATTAGGTGGCCAAAGGGGCCCAGAGATAAAGGTTTTTCATCACAATAGGTGTCCTCCTAGAACTTGATTTTGTCCCCATTACCAACCTATCATCTACTCCCTTCTCTCAGCAGTCCCCTGCATTTAACAATATTATTCCATATTTTGGATCCTGTGGGGAAGTCGTGGTCATAAAATAGCTCAGAGAAGGATGAGTTTTTGAAGTATTTAACCTTCATGATTTTGTACCAATCTAACAAATGTTTAGAGAGAATCCATCCAAGCTTGGTTAAAAGTGCTTTATTGAGGCAATTAATCCTTCTGATACCTAGCCCCCCCCAAGGACTTGGGCAAGAAAATGGTCTCCCAGTTGACCGGACTAAGTCTAGCCTTCTCCTCTAGCCTAGTCCAAAGGAAGTGTCTCTGGATTCTCTCTAGTTTCTCAGCCTCCCCATGGAAATCTTAAAGAAAGAAATGAAGTAAAGAGGGACCCCTTGGAGGGATGCCTCCAATAATTGAAGCTTTCCTGTGCTACTAAGGACTTTACCATTCCATCATGCCAGCTTCTTCTGCATTGTTTCAAGAATTGTGTTCCAGAATTGTGTGCTCACCTCCTTGATTATAAGAGGGAGACCAAGGTAGGTGTTAAGAAGCTCAGTGGTTTGATAGCCAAGAATGTGGATAATCTTCAACCAAATATTTTTCTCTGTATTAAAGAAGTATATCTTACTCTTATTATGATTTATGTGTTGTCCTGAAGTGCTTGCATAATAATCCATAAGTTTTGTCCACTCCCTTGCTTCAATGACTAAAGAGGCACAAAATAGGAACGTATCATCCAAAAATTGTTGTAGGACCTCAGAGGACAAAGAGGACATAGGTTTAATACCATGAAGTTTTCCCCTCTGTTCTAGAGAGGTGAAATTGCTTCTGAGGACTTCAGCAACCATAATGAAAAGGTATGGTGATAGAGGGTCCCCTTGCCTTAAACCCTTCTTAGTATTAAAGTACCCTAAGGGAGAACCATTCATGAGAACAAAGTAACAGACACTTTCCATAGCCTCCCTGATAATTCTTATAAACATCCCCTGAAACCTTAACTTCAGTAGGACCACATACAAAAATCTCCAATTAAATCTGTCACATGCCTTAGAAATGTCCATCTTAAGAGCCATACCAGGATTTTTGCATCTGTCCATCGAGTGGATAACCTCATGCATGGTAATCATAGCATCCAAGATATGTCTACGTGACACAAATCCTTTTTGGGAGGGGCTTAATCCTATTGATAATGAAATTCGAGAAGATCTTATAGATAGTATCACATAAGCTTATAGGAAGGAAGTCTAATATATGATTGGGGCCTGGGGTCTTAAGGACAAGCTCAATATAAGTATTATTTAACTTTTTGAGGAGCTTTCTCATCCTAATGACGTCCTTTGTGGCTCTGGTCAAATCATATTTAACCAGCTCCCAAAATTCCTGAAAGAAGGTAGAAGGAAATTAATCAGGCCCCGGGGCCTTTTAGGGTCCCATAGAAAACACCGCATTTTTAACTTCTTCCTTCATAACCCCACAAAGGACGTGATCATTATCAAAATCATCCAGGACAGAAGGAACACAACTGAGAAGCCTGGCTCTGATACCCCCATGATTGTTCTCATTCAATCTAGAATACACATTAAGGACATATTAAGAAGCCCATCTCCCCATGTCTTCATCCTCCATTAGCTCCTCATTATTATCACTCCATAGAGCTCTAATTGTATTTCTTTTATGTTTAGATGTCGATCTATGAAAGAAAGAGGTGTTCTTGTCCTCTTCCATAAGACATTGAATCCTTGACCTTTGCTTCAAGTATATTTCCTCCTTACTGAGGTTATCCTTCCATTTCTACCTCTAGCACTCCTCCTCCAAGTGAGCTTCTATAGAAGTGTCCCCATTGGAAATACATTTTTGTATCTTGTCAAAATTGGTCTCAATCTCCTTCTTTTTCTTAAAGATGTCACCAAAAGTGGATTTACTCCATTTTCACCTCCCATCTTATATTTTCAAGTTTATTGGATATACAGAACATGGTCGATCCCCTCACTGGGATATTCCACCAGGATTGGATGCAGTCCCTGAATTCAGCATGAGAGTGCCACATTATTTCATAGCGAAAGGGAGGAGGGAAAGATATATGTTGCATATTCAAATTAAGGAGGATTAGAGAGTGGACAAAGACCATGTGGGGAATGGTTGTGAGAACTGAATTATGGTCAAGATCCTAGCCAGCTGAAACCAAGACCCTATCAAACCTAACTTGGATTAAGTGCTGCCCCTTTCTATTATTTGACCAAGTGAAGGGATTCCCATGGAGCTTGAGGTCTGATAGGTCAATCTTTCTGATGAACTCGGAAAGGTCCTACATGTTATCATTATAATCCACCAATCCTCCAAGTTTCTTAGAGGGGATTAAGGGGGTGTTAAAATTCCCATCACAAATTATGAATTTTGAGGTTAGACATCTCCTCCCAAATAGAGGCCTGACCATTTATAATATTAGGGGCATATATATTAATCATACACTAGGATAAGTTATTCATCTTAAACCTAACTGCAAGAAAGTTGTGAGAGAAAGAAATGGCTTCAGTGGTCAACTTACCCAGGTTCCAGAGGATTTCCATGCCACCCAAAGCCCCATCCACCTCATAGTAGTAGAAACCTGCACCCAGCCAGAGATGATCAGCAAGTTTAGAAAAATTTTGGTGTCACATTTTATCTTCTTGGATGAGCAACACATCGATCTTTAGGTAAATAATGCTCTGTCTCAGAGACTATTGTTTCTGACGGTTGTTCAAGCGCCTTAAGTTCCAAGATAGGAACTTCATCTTTTGTGTTTTTTAGTATCCTCCAGGGTCAATTTCCTTCCATTGGCAATTTCCCTAGTCATTGCCTTTGTTCTGAGTGTGCTTTCAAATGGTATTCCAACCCTATTGTCAGTACCAACATCTTGCTTCTTAGTACCTCTTTTTTTCTTGTCATCATCTGCTAGTCTCCCAACTCAATCCCTGCCAGGGAGGTAGGAGAAAATCTACTATTTGGTGAGTGAGTGATTGCCTTAGTGATTTACACCACTACTTCAAAGACTGAGGAGCATTCAATAGGGGTGTAACTACCCCCCCAAAGATCAACATCCTTCATCCCAATTTTTTCTATCCCTATTTTGAGAGTACCGAAGTTCTCTATGAATTTTAGAGTCTTAGTAGCCTCCATGGATGACATCCCTTCCTTCTCTCCTATTCCCTTTAGGATTTAAACATGTTTTCTTATCATCTAGGGGATCTCCCCTTCCTCTAGGATCAGGCCCAAAATGGTTTCAACCCTGGTTGAAGATTTTCTTTGGTTCTCCAATAATTTCATGAGGCCTAGGATTCCCTCCAAAAAAGGGTAGTGCCCACCCACCTCCCCTTGGGAGTGCAATATGGCCATAGGTTCCTGTGTTTCATCATTTTCATTTCTTGTAGGAGCAACCTTCCTAATAGGAGGGTTCAGACTACTGAAATCCCCCAATGCTCCTAGATTAGACACTATTCCCTTCAATTTGGAGTCTTTTTCCTCAGGGGCCTTGCAGTCCGAGATGACATGTCCCTGTTTAGAGTATCTTTGGAAAAACAAGGTAGCATTTTCATAGAAAATGGCCTGTGTCTACTTGCCTCATTTGGATTTTAGTGAAACAAAGTTTGGGAGGGTTTTATCCATTGTCACATTTACACATAATCTAGAATACACGAGTCTGGTTTTCTGAGCGGTGACAGTGTCAAAAACAATGAAATTCCCAAAAGAATCCTTAATCCATTTGAACACTCTTTCATCCCATAACTCCAAGGGTAATCCTAGGAGTTTGACCTAGACCAGAGCCAACCTATGTAGCTCCATACTTGGGTCAAACTCCAGTTTGTATTTAGCATGAGCTAGGCTATGCTTCTCATAACACTAAGAGCCTGATCTAACAAAGATGAGGTCCTCCTCAGTCGTGAAGATAAATAGGAAGAACCCTTTCGGCATGGCTGAGACACATACACTCCCTTTAAGCTTCTAGCATGAGGCCACCCATCATTTGACCATATCAATCATAGGCCTGAAGGCCAATAATCTTCCCACCAAAGAGAAGTGAAGCGATGGGGAGATGTTGTCAATGATATTGTCCAAGAGGGAGATTTCTAAACCATCCTCCCCAAAGGATACTTGGGGTTGTAAATGTACCACTTCAGAGGTGTGTTGACCCACTAGAGCACTTTTCAAGGCACCATCCTGGGGGATGAGGTACATCTTTTAGCAGAACATGTCATGGGATCAGCTTTGGTGGAGTCATGGTCCACCATAGTTTTATCAGACCCATAGAGCCCACAGTTAGTGGAGACAATCGAGTCAGTGCTTTGGGCACTAGACGACATCCCGACAAGCATAAGATCAAAGATTCTAGGGTTCCCATCACAACCTGCAATGCCTAAGACAAGTAGTAGATCAAGACAAAGGACCAGGAGTGGGTGTAGGGAAGGAGGGACTAAGCCCTCCCTAGAGGCCACCATGGATAGCGGATGTTCAAAATCAAACTATTGCAGAGGAAGGAAAAAAGTTGCAGAGAAGATCACTTCAAAAATTCTTTGACCCTTGGTTGTAAGCACTATAAGCGAGAAACCCCACTATTTCACCAAGGGTCAAAGTCAGCAACTCTCAATTGTTAATTTTGTTGCTATCAAATATTAAATTGAGCAGGGAAATCTATATAGTAAAAAAAAAAATACAGTACGCACTCGGAGGATGCACGGGTAGGATGACGGTGGTAAATAAATATCCTTTCTTATTGTCTATTTACCTTAATTTATGTGCATGTGATAAGACATCCATATGTACAAATGTTATGCTAATATGGGATGACCATGGGAATAGGCAAACGGGGCCCAATGCAAATTTCCTGCCCAATGCCCAAGTCAAATCAACCCAGCCCTATTGCCTATGCCTTTTGCATGACCTATTAAAATCAAAATTTTCATCCATCGAGAAGTTGTTGTCGTAAATAAAAATCCAATTTGAAAGGCTAGTCATCATCATCCAATATTTAAAGTCACATCACATGACAACAAAATGACATTTATAGTTGAGGCAAATTTATGCATATATTTGAATTTTTATTATTTGTTGATAATGTTACCGAATTTATTAATAGAAAAGAAAGTGAGGAATTGTTACATACTTTGAATGTTTGCATGTGTGTATTAATAGGGAAGTATATATTTTCAAGTTAAATTAAAAATTAAAAATTAACTTTGATGACCGAAGAAATCATTAGAACAGTCAATTTATTTAATTTTTTTTAAAATAATTTATCTTACAAAATATTAATATTAATGTCAATAAAAATTCTAATTTTTTATCATTTGTGTTAGGAGATTATTAGATCTTTTGATCTCATGTGAAACCCTCATCAATTAAGCCAATTCTCCAACCTACCAATCAAAATATTAATATAAGGTGTAAACATAATATATCAAAATAAAAACTCATAAAAACAGAGATGGTTTTTAATTTTGTAAATTACTAATATACATAAATTATAATTCAAAAAAAAATCATAAATTCAATTTTAAAGAATGCTAAGAAGTTTAAAATTTCAATATAAAAATTAAGTGTATATAATCAAATTTTTGAAACTAGAATTAAAGATTGTATTAGAGGTAAACATACTATAAATAAAATCAAATTTAAATTTTTTATATGTAATAAATATAATTTGAAGTAAAATAAAATACTTAAATAGAATAGCTCAATATTTTTAAAATAGATGTATTTAAGATATCTATGTTAATTTTAATTATTTAGAAAAAAAATAAATGTCTTGTAATAAATTTTTAAATGATATATTATATTATTTAAATAAATATGAAATTAAATTTATAAAAAAAATAAATATTTGATTACATCATACAAATTAATAAATATTTTTAAATGATTATATACATTTTATAATATTATCATTTAGTTGCTTCTATAGAGGGACATTGACCTTAGGCTTATAGTTTCTCAATTATTGTTATTTAGTTGCTTTGATACGAGTGCTAAATTCACTTGGGACACAATCCTAACATCATCTCTTATGATACTAGGGCCTTGCACTTAACAAGACTTGATTCCTACCAAACTCTTTCAAAACCTTTCAACTTTATTGACAAACCAAGGGCCCATTGTCATTGCTTTTGAATTTGATTATATGAGTTTTTTTGGTAGCAACATCTTGAACTACACTTTATGATCTAACATAAAGTGTTGGTTACTGAGAGGGGGGGAGGGGTGAATCAAAAAATAGTGCTACTTTAAACCTTAAAACTTAAACTCTGATTCAACTCGGCAAGGCAAACTACAACAGTAATCAGATCACTAATAATATCAATATAAATTTCAGCAACTTAAGTAAATATGCATAATAAAAATTCAAGACATATAACGCTAGTATTTAACGAGGAAACCTAATTTGGAAAAAACATCTGTGGGAATTGTCACCCACAAATGAAAATACTCTTCTGAAGTATGCTTAGTTAAAAGCTAATCATATTAAAGATTACAATGCACATTGTCAAATGTGACCCTATTAGGGGATTTACCTCAGATTTGTTAAGATCTTCACCCTATTAGGAGTGGCCTAATTAAAGGGCTTTGAACACTCTTTTAGAATGTCACCTTTCACAAATATTTTACAAAAAGACTGTTAAATCCACTCGGTCAAGAGATTTCTCTGCTACAAATGTTAATAAGCAACAATATAGAATTTGATCTGTAATTCTACAACTACATCTTTCTTGATCAGATCCCTTATGTGCTCTTTGACTACTGGCATCAATACTTCATCTATCTCTTCTGTAGACTCATATTTCACCTTTTCTTTCCTTCACTACTTCACTCGGTAGCACATCCACACTTCAACTGGCCAGCCCTTTTCTTCATTCAACTTCATCCATTATATAGACTCCATTCTTATCTCTTAATTTCCTTGATTATAGTTTCCTTTGATTACTCTTAGCCATTAGATCAACTTTTTGAATTAATTCAATGAATTTGACACTTGATTAACCATGTTAGCATCACCTCAGAACTTGAACTTTTCTTGGAATTGGTACCATCACTTTTGTTTCTTAATCATTACCATGGATTTCCACCTTGAATTTTCCTGATCATAGATCTTTGTAACTAACTCCTTGTTCATTCTTGGAATCTTCTAGATCACTATGTCTCTTCATTAAATGTTGATCTGATCCTTGTTTATGACAACTACTCCACTCAGTAACATAAACTCTCCGCTCGGTAACTAACATGCACTACTCGGTGCTTCTCTTTCTCTTGGTGTCTTGGTGTCTCAGTATCTCTTACCGACATACACTTCCCTTTACCAATAGACTTTATCCTGCTTGGTAGATTAAATGTTCCCTTTAGCAACTTGATCAATCTTCTTTACCGACTTGATAACATGAAATGTGAATTAGAAAGCAAATATACCAATATAATCTTATCATTGCCTGATCTTTATTAATTTCCTAATTAAATCATACTCCAAAAGATATGGAAACTTAATATGAACCATAAATCAATTTCTTGACATCAATGACAAAATAACAAATTATCTAATCGTTTCTACAATCTTGTATACCTATGATCTCAATCTTCATCATCATCACTATCAATTGAGTAACAATCTCCCTCTTTTGCATTGATGACTATCTATTAATGATGGCATACTCTAATATCTATGTTCTGTCTTTACTCCCTCTGAGTTGCTTGTTCTTGTTCTCCCTCTCTGTTCATCAATCACTCATTCTCCCTCTTTCTATTCTTATATCATCAATCACTCATACTCCATCTTTGACAACAATGCCAAATATACATGCTCCTAAAAACTTTGTTCAAGAAATGGATCATACCTAGCTTGTACTAATAACTCATTTCATACATAATTATTTTTCACAACTTCAAGCATCACATTAAGTGTGAATACTAGCATCAACTCACAAAATAGATATTCTAATGAATTCTATAATTGATGCAACATGCATCTTTCTCTAGTGAATATTAGACAGGGGTAGGACCCCTCATTTACCTCTAAGATACTCAAAAGAATCCTTCAGTAGCGGCTTAGTGAATATATCTGCCAACTACTCCTTTGAATTCACATACTCCAATATCACATGCTTGTCTTGAACTTGTTCTCTCAAGTAATGATACTTAATAGAAATGTGCTTGGCCTTAGAAGGCATCACTAGATTCTTTGATATGTTAATAGCACTAGTATTATCACATAAAATAGTAGCTAGATTAGTAATCTCCTCTTGCATACCTTCAAGTAGCTATTTGATCCATACAATGTTTTCACAATTCATAGCTGCAACAACATATTCAACCTCGACAGTAGATTGTGATATACAACTCTATTTCTTACTCAGCCATGTCACTAATCTTTCTCCTAAAAATAAAGCTCCTCCACTTGTAATTTTCCTATCATCAATGTTTGCAGCTCAATCAACATTAGTGTAGACCTTCAAGTCAAAATATCCTCCTTTCTTGTAAAGTAGACCAAATTCTTCAATACCTTTCAGATATCTACATATTATTTTGACTACATACATGTGTGATTCCTTTGGATCATAATAAAATCTTGCAACAATACCTACTATATGAGAAATACCAGGTCTGCTATGTACAACATACTGTAACTTACCAATCATTGATCGGTAGAGTGTCTCATTTACTTCCTTTGACTCATCTTCTTTTGATAACTTGCAACTAGTAACCATCGATGTTCCAACCGGTCTTCAGTCTTCCATACCAAATGTATTTAGGATCTCCTTGATGTACTTTGATTGTGTGATGTAGATCCCATTCTTGAATTGTTGAATCTATAGTCCAAGAAAGAATTTTATCTCTCCTATCATGGACATCACAAATTCCTTTCTCATCTCCTCAACAAAAGATCTGCATAATGTGTTATTTCCTCAAAAAATAATATCATCAACAAATATTTCAGCAATCAAAATATTGTTATTACTGTCACATTTCAGATACACATTATTGTTGTCACTTGTTCTTTGAAATCCAATCTTGATAAATATAAAGATAACCTTTCATACCATGCTTGAGGTGCTTGTTTCAAACCATACAGTGCCTTGTATAGTTTACATACCATGTCCTTGTTAGTATTCTCAACAAATCCTTCAGGTTGTTCTATATAGACTTCTTCTGGAAAAATACCATTAAGAAATGTAGACTTGACATCTATTTGATAAACTTTAAATCATTTGTAAGCTACATATGCTAGTAGAATTCTAACTTGTTCTAATCTAGCAACATGTGCAAAATTCTCACCATAATTAATACCTTCTTCTTGTGCATACCCCTTGCAAACCGAATTTCTAAAAATCCACTTTGTACCAATAACATTTTTATCTTTAGGTCTCGGTACTAGAGTCCATGTGTTTTTCTTTTCAATCTGATTTGTCTCTTATTTCATAGCTTTAACCTAATATTCATTCTCCAATGCATATTTTACTCTTCTTGGCTCAAATTAAGAAATTAAGTATGTATCATCTCTTACCTTGATTCTTGTCATAACTCCAACATTCTTATCTCCAATAATCTTGCTTAGTGAGTGGTGTCTTCTTAGATACTTAGCTAGAACATGCTCGATAAGTTGTGAAAATTATTCATTTCCATCATTTGGTGGTGGTTCTCTTTGTTCATATCCTCCTCAAGTTTTTCTTTTGGTAAGGTATCAAGAATCTCAGGTTGAACATATACAAATATTTGGTAGTCCTCGGGTTCTTTTTTGTTGTCTCTATTTTTCTCTACAAATTCATCAACCCTTACATTTGCACTTTCTACAATTTTTTTAGTAGACTTGTTCAAACACTTGTAAGCTTTTCTCTTTTTAGAATACCCTAAGAATATTCCTTCTTCTCTTTTAGAATCAAACTTTCCATCTCTAGCATCTTTTAGAATGTAATATCTACTTCCAAATACTTTGAAATAACTTACATTTGGTTTATGATCATACCAGATCTCATATGGAGTATTTTTGTACCTTTATTTAGTTATACTTAGTTTAGTGTGTAAGATGCAGTGCTAACTACTTCTCTCCAAAATGTTTGGGAAATACCCTTCTCAATCATTAATGTTCTTTCACAATCACCAATGGATCTATTTCTTTCTGCTATACCATTTTGTTGTGGTGTCCTCAGTGCGGGTATTTGTCTCTTTATGCCGTGTTCATTGGAGAAAAGTGAAACCTCATCAGAAGTAAACTCTCCTCCTCTATCAGATCTCAGACATTTCAATTGTCTTCTAGTCTTTTTTTCAAATCTTTCCTTATACCACTTAAACATTTTAAAAGCATCCAATTTTTCTTTCAAAAACATGACAGACATCATTCTTGAATAATCATCAATAGATAAAATGAAATATCTATCACCATAGTAACTTTGTGTTCTCATTAGTCCACATAGGTGAGTGTGCACTAATTCCAAAATTCCTTGAGTATTGTAAGATTTTCTTGTAAAACTTGACTTTGTCATCTTACCAACTTGACATCCTTTTCCAAATCAGCGTAGACCTCTAACTTTATTCTTTTTTCTTACCTTAATTAAGTTGTGAAAATTCACATGACAAAATCTCTTGTTCCATAACCATGCATCCTCAAATTTAGCAAATAGACAACTCTTTGTAGAATTATCAAGGTAGAATAAGTTACCTTTAGATTGTTCTCCAGTGGAAATCACACTTTCATTCTGATCAAATACTTTTACCTTTCCATGCTGAAATTCTAGTCAATGTCCTATATTATTTAGCTATGCCACACTCAACAGATTATACTTTAGTCCTTCAACCCAATAAACATCATCACATCTTGTATTATTCAGTAGAATTATAGAACCTTTACCTTTTACAGGATATGGAGTATCATTACCAAATCTAACATACCCTCCATCATGTTCTTCCATATTAGTGAACTTATGTGTGTCACCAGTCATATGGTGTGAACAACCACTATCTATAATCTAGGTATCATTCTTTCTTACATGTGAAATTAAGAATTTTTCTTCTTCATACTTTTCTCCATTATAATCATCCTTGATATAAATATACACAACTTCTTATCATCATTAGTTAGTCCCTGATTAGCAATGTGGCATGTCTTCTTGCCTTTGTTCTTGAAATCTAAGAATCTTCTGAACCTATTCTCTCTTTTGTTATCATCTTGGTTGTCTTTCTTCTCATCATTTTTGTTGTCCAGGCATCTAGCTGCAATGTGACCAATCTTGTTACATTTAAACTATTTCAAGGGTAGCTTACCGTGGTACTTGACTTTACCTCTCTAGAGTCTTCTAGCTAGTAGAGATTCAAACTCTGCTTTGTTTCTTTCATCTTTGACATATAGTTCTTCTATCTCACTGTTACAACTATAAAACCTTTCACTAGTACTACTTGCATAACCATCACTTGGTCTAGAATCTCTAGAGCTTCCAATTTTCAAGGATGAATCAAATGCAAACTCAATCCTAGTAGTGGTAGATAAAATATTATCAAAATCATTTAGCTCAAAAGAAATCAACTTACCAATTGTAGCATCCAATTAAACAATCACGTGAGGAATGGATCTTAGTTCTTGTATTGCAGATACTCGGATGACATATGTAGGCAAAAATGTCCTCAACAGTTTGCTTGTTACATCTTCTTCTCAAATATGTCCTCCAACACCTCTGATAGAATTCACAATTTTCTTCATTCTTGCATTGTATTGTGTAATAGTTTCACCTTCTTTCATTCTCATAGAATCAAATTTGCCTCTCAAACTATCAGCTTTTGCGTTCTGAATATGCTGATCTCCACCATGTACCAATGCAGTATTATCCCACATCTATTTTGCTATATCACATCCTCTAATGTCATTGAAATCTAGGTCAGTGAGAGAATATAATATCTCAATCATAACTTGTGTGTGATCTTGTTTTTCTCTTATTTTCTCAAGTTTCATATGTCCAAATGGTGGTGGTGAATATTGATTGCCAAGATAGTATAATGCATACTCTCCAATTCTAGATAAGTGCAGCTTCATCCTCCTTTTCCATGTAGAGAAGTTATCCCTATTAAACTTTGGTTCCTCCCTCTTATACATTTTCATAGCTTTTACTCAAGTATTTTAAATTTATCTCTTTAGAGTACTTAACTCTCATACCAATTGTTGGTTTACTAAAAAAGTTATCCCCAACATAGAAGCATTGAAAAAATAAGTGATAGAAGTAACCCTAAGGTTTGTTCACATAATGCTCTAAAGAGGACTTTGCTTGCCCTAGTCCACTTAGGATCCCAATTCTTCTTTTAGGATCTCAATAGCCTCAAGACACTGAGCCTAAGACTATTCTGAACTCTTCTCTAAGGGTCACTCTTCTTGTGTTTCACCTTGAAGGACAACTATCATTAGTTTTGTCTTAATGCTTCACACTTTCTTTGAAGGATTCCAAACCTAAACCCTTAATTAAAACTCCACAAATGCTACAAGGGCCTTGTCTACTACTTTTATGTTTATTCTGCATCTATACATTCCCATTTGCATAGGGCTTTAATCCCAATTTGGTCGAGTTCCAAAGCTTCTCTCAAAATGATCCTATTAGGCCTAATTGACCAATTAGCCCTATCTAGAGGGTTTTTATGGATTTAATTCTAAATCTTCCAAAAAATCCCTAAAAATAATCTAGGAGATAGATACCCTTTTTGAAGACCTAAAGGATTTTCAATGTCTAGGGTCCCTAAGCCTTCCGTACACCTCTATCCTAAATTGTAGGGCTATTTGGCCTATTTTATCTCTTCACAAGAAGTTCACTAACTTTGATAGAAAAATCTATCTAAATGGATTGGATGAGCTATGAACTTGATACCAGGGATCTATAAGACCCTAAAGACTCTGAGACCACACTTGGTTTAGGACTTTCATACACACCTTTGTCTCTGCATTTTTCTTTTCTCCTACCATACACCTAGCCAAATAGTCCTAGCTCGCTTAGCACATGGCTATAAAAATAGAAAGTCAACTCCTCTAACCTCCTACTTTCTTATGTACACTATAAAGAGGCTCCCCTAACTCATTCATCCAGCCTTTTTAGTTTCCCATGGTTGGATTTCATGGGGGAGCCATAAAACCAAAATTGTATTGAACTAGACCAACAGACTCCCTAAAACTTAAAAAATTTCCTACAGTTAACAAATTAAAACTAAAATACTTTCTCTCTAAATGAAAAATTCTTTAATATGTTCCTACTACATGAATCCATTAATAGATCAAGTATTTCAATCCATCAAAACACAAAGAACATTCAAATGAGTTGACTGTACTCTGTATCTCAGAACACTTGCTCTATTACTTTCAAAAACTTGCTTACAATCAAATCTCCCTTGGGAAATGAGCCATAGAGTACCATAATATGCTTCCTCCACAATTTTAGGCCACTAGAATTTATTTCCTACTCCTAGAATGAGGGGAATCCAAAGTTGTCGAGTTGCATGCAACATTTGTAAAAAGTTGCAAATGTTGTCATGACAACTTTTGAGCATCTTTTGCATTTATGATGAAAACTATATTTTAGGGCCTCTAACCTATACAAATTGATGAAATAACATCATTTATGCCTCTTTAAGCATATTTCTCACCTTATATAGGTCTAGGACACATTTAGACCCCATTTCTGAAATTTAGGCCTATTCTAAGGACTAAACACTTAAAAAGAAACTAAACTAAACTAGAATGAAATTAGTACTAACCACTAATTCACCTAGTCACACAAAAAAACAAGACCTTATAAGGTCCAAGAAAAAAAATACTAACTTGGCCAGAGTTAGTTACAAACCAAAACTAATTAGGGCTTTGAGGATAGCCTAGGTGCTCCTGCACCATCCTCCCCAAATGAAAAGACTTCAATCCACCCTTGGATTGAGTAAGTTGAGGTCAATGCCCAAATTTTTGAACTCTATTTCCTTTATCCATACTACATTTACATTTGGTTTTCCTTGCCAATTCACTAAGTGTTCTTGGTATTCCTTGTTCCTTATCTTCTTGTAGACTCTGGAATCCAAAATGTGATCTACTTTCTTGATTGGTGCAGATGGTAAATTGAGTTCTTCCACCTCCTGTATGACTTTAGTCAAATTCTGATATGCATCTGGGATTGGGCCTTTGTATAAAACCAGGTCTACAACATTAAACATCTAAGATAAACAAATATCCTCTGGAAATTCCACCTTGTAGGCATTTTCTCTATATTTGGATAGTATAACACATGGGCCAATTCTTGTCATATGAAGCTTATGTTGTGTTCCTTTCTGTAATATTTCCTTGTTGAGGTGAACCATCACTAGATCCCCAAATTTTAATTGGACATCTCTTTTCCTCTCAGCTCTTAATCTTCTTTGTATTTTCAATGAGTTTCTTCCTCACTCTCTCATGTACTTCTTGCATAGAATGTGAAAATTCATCAACATAGCCACTTCCCTTGGCTCCATTCTTCATATCTCATATCTCATATGTGCCTCTTGGATGAAGGCCATAAAATATTTCAAAAGGACTCTTACTAGTAGTCGTATTCACTATGTCATTGTAGGCATATTCAGCTTTCCCAATGAGTTGGTCCCAAGTTTGACCATACTCCTTAGTTAGACACCTTAGGAGATTTCCAAGACTCCTATTGACTACCTTTGTTTGGCCATCAGATTGAGGATGGTATGAAGATCCAAAAGATAAGTTTGTTCCCAACTTTTGCTAGAGAGTCTTCCAAAAATGACTCATAAACTTTGTGTCTTTGTCAGCCACTATGCTCAGTGGCATACCATGTATTCTAACTACCTCCTTGAAAAAAGGGAAGCTATCTGACTTGCATCATTTTTTGTCTTGCAGGGTACAAAGTGTGCTATCTTGATAAATCTGTCCACAATAACATAAATGCTATCTATTCCCTACTTTGTCTTGGGAAATCCCACTACAAAATCCATACTCATACATTCCCATGGTCTGGTTGGAATGGGTAAAGGCTGGTATAGGGTTTCATTAGTAGATGTACCTTTTTCCTTCTTATAGATAACACAACCTTCTACATATCTCTTAACATCCAAATTCATCTTGGGACAAAAGTAGAATCTTTGAATTAATTCTTGAGTTTTGTTAACACCAAAATGGCCACTAAGTGCACCATTGTGTTTCTCCTATATTAGATTCTCCCTAATAGACCCCCCTAGGAACACACAATTGACTCCCTTTAAACAATAGACCACTCTGTAAAGTATACTTGAAGAATTGACTATGAAAGTGATTTTTATACTCTTGGCATACCTTGTAAATGTCTGCAAAGTCCTCATATTCACCATATAGGTCTTTGAATTTATCTATCCCCATGATCTATAGTTGAATCTCTTGAATTGTCAAAGTTCTTCTACTTAAGGCATTTGCTACCTTATTCTGAAACCTCTTCTTGTGTTTGATGTTGAAGGTGTAGGCTTGTAGGTATTCAACCCACTTCATATGCTTGTGAATGAGTTTATCTTGAGAGTTCAAGAAAATTAATGCTTGAATGTATGAATAGACTATGAAATCTTTTGGAAGAAAATAATGCCTCCACTTTCTCAGTGACTAGACTAGAGCATACATCTCTAGGTCATAAGAAGAGTATTTCTTCTTAGCTTCACTTAGTTTCTCAAAGTGGAAGGCCACTGGTCTTCCCTCTTGGGTCAAGACAACACCAATGGTTACATTGTTGGCATCACATTCCACTATAAATAGCTTCTCAAAGCTTGGTAAAACCAAAATTGGTTGGGTAGCAATCTTATTTTTCAACAACTCAAAACCATGTTTATTCCACACAAATTTAGTCTTCATCCCACCCTTGATAGTATCAAGCATAGGGGCACAAATTGCACTAAATTGTTTGATAAACTTTCTATAGTATTGTGCTAAGCCATGAAAACTTCTTACCTCGGTGCTTGTTCTTGGAGTAGGCTAGTTGATGATGGCCTCCACTTTTCTAGGATCCATCTTTAGGTTTCCTTGAGATAACACAAATCCAAGGTACACTAACTCTTGCTTGATGAAATCACACTTCTCCAAATTTATCATCAGCTCCTCCTAGACAGTCCATTAGGTCTTCTATCGTAGGGATAGGGAACCTATACCTACTAGTTATTTTTTTTATTTCTCTGGATTGAGTACATAACCTCCATGTTCCTCCTTTTTTGGGGGCTAAGACATTAGGCACGACAAAAGGGCTATTGCTCTTCCTAATCAGACCTTGGCTTAGTAGTTCTTGAATCTGCCTAGCTATCTCCTCATTTTGTTGAGGAGGCATTTTTTATGCATCCTTATTGGGTAGGTTAGCTCTACGGATTAGGTCTATTTGGTGGCTTACTAACCTCTTAGGTGGTAGGGATGATGGTTTTCCATCACTGACTATGCCTTCATACTTCTGTAGCAACTCCTACACTTCCTTTGGCAGCTTTGTCTTCTTTACTGCTTTGTCTATACTTTCTTCTTTTGGTTTCAACACCAATGAAAAAAAAAATCCCTCTCCTTCTTCCAAGGCCTCTAAGAACTCCTTCTCACTCACCATGAGAATATTTGGGCCAGATGACTTCACCTTTGCATCCTCTAGTAGTGATTGGAATTCGAATGTCACATTGTCCTTCTTGAAAGAGTATGAGTTCTTTGCACCATCATGGATGGCCTTTCTTTTGAATTTCCATGGTCTACCTAGGAGTAGGTGACATATTTCCATAGGTAGGACATCACATAGGATTTTTTCCTTATATCTCCCAATTGAAAACTCCACCCAAGCTTGCTTATTAACAAGGACATGTTGTCCTTTGTTTAGCCAGGTGACCTTGTAAGGATTGGTGTGGGGTATACTTGTCATCTTTAACTTGCTGAATTCTTCCTCTGACACTATATTGTTAGTAGACCCTGAGTATATAATTGATCTATACACTTTCCCCATCATTTTACACTTCACTCTAAACAGTGACTTTCTCTGACTAGGGTCTTCTTTTATTGGCTCCTTAATTAAAGTTCTTCTCATCATAAGGTTCTCACCTTCTTCTGATTCTAAGGGAACCTTAGGGTGTTTGTTTCCACCATTAGTTTCTTCTTGGACATAGTTCACCCTCTTTTCACCTCCTTGAGAAGTTGAACCCTTCTCTGGACATTGATATCTAGGATGTCCCATCTGATTGTAGTGGTAACACTTCATAGTGCCAAAGTAATTACCCCTACCTTGGTTGTTGTTTCTTCCTTTTCTATTAGAGTTCCTTCCTCTATTTGAACCCCCTCTATTGGAGTTTAGTTCTTGTTTTTCAAAAAAATTATTCTCCCCTTGGCTCTTGGATTCAAAACTCCTTCCACCATATCCACCTCTATGTCCTCTATTGTCTCTCCCTCTACCTCTTCCTCTGGTAGTACTAGACTCTTGTTTCTTCCTTAGCTTCTCTTCAACTTTGATGGCAATTTGGTGGTACTTCTAAATGGCATCTGGAGTAAAAAGAATCATCTCATCTTGTATGGTCCACTTTAGTCCATTAAGGTATCCTGCTACCTTAACCTTCTCATCCTCTGTAACTCTAGATCTCATGCAAAGTCTCAAAAATTCTTCAGTGTATGAGTTTACATCTAGGTCTTTTTGTCTTAGACCTTGTCTTCTCTTATGAAATTGGATTTCATAATCCTCAGGGATATAAGCATCTCTAAATTTTGCAACCATTCCATGAAGCAATGGGCCTCTTTCCTTTCTTCTCTCTCTCATCTTGGATGAATTTATACCAAGTGAGTGCAGACCCTCTTAGTCTAGCTTTTTCAACCTTCACCTTTTGAGCCTTAGTGAGTCCATCACACTCAAAATGGTTTCTAGTCCCTCTATGCAATCAAGGACTATCTCTGGCTCCATCTTTCCAGTAAAGATTATAACTCCTTCTAGTGCTTTTCCACTCATAGCTTTTAAAGATTTTGGGAATGGATCCTCAATAAGGATAGGGTTAGCTTCAAGTACTTCGTCATCAATGGAAATATCCTTGTCTTTCCCTTCAACCTTATCCTTCACTTTATCTACTTTCTCATAAACTTCATCTACCTTTTTCTCTAATTGAGACAATCTATCTCAGACACTTCTATTATCCAATTCTTGATCATACACCTTCTTAAATAGCTCAACATTAGTCACCATTTTGATTCTCCTACTTATTCAATTTGTTGGAACATTAACCACAAGTCTGATCAACAAAGCTCTGATACCAATCTGATAGAAGTAACCCCAAGGTGTGCTCACACAATGCTTTAGATAGTACTTTTCTTTCCCTAGTCCACTTAGGATCCCAATTATTCTATTAGGATCTCCATAGCATCAAGACACTAAGCCTAAGACTATTCCCAACTCTTCTCTAAGAGTAACTCTTCTTGTGTTTCTCCTTGAAGGAAAACTACCATTAATTTTGTCTTAATGCTTCACACTTTCTTTGAAGGATTCCAGACATAAGCCCTTCATGCCAACTACAAAAATGCTACAAGGACCTTGTCCACTACTTTTATGTTCACTCTGCATCCATACATTCCCATTTTCATAGGTCTTTAATCCCAATTTGGTCAAGTTCTTAAGCTTCTCTCAAAATGATCCTATTAGGCCTAATTGACCAATTAGCCCTATCCAGAGGGTTTTTCTGGATTTACTTCTAAATCTTCCAAAAAACCCCTAAAACTAATTTAGGATCCATATACCGTTTTTGAAGACCTAAAGGATTTTCAAGTTCTAGGGTCCCTAAGCCTTCCATACACCTCTGTCCTAAATTATAGGGCTATTAAGCCTATTTTGTCTCTTCAGAAGCAGTTCACTAACTTTGTTGGAAAAATCTATCTGAATGGATTGGATGAGCGTTGAACTTGATACCAGGGATCTATATGACCCTAAAGACTCTAAGACCACACTTGGTTCAAGACTTTCATACAAACCCTTGTCTCTACATTCTTCTTTTCTCCTACCATATACCTAGGCAAACAGTCCTAGCTCGCCTAGGGCATGGCTATAAAAATAGAAAAGTGACTCATCTAACCTCCTAATTGCATATTTACACTATAAAGAGGCTCCCCTAACTCATTCATCCAACCTTTTTAGTTTCCCACGGTTGGATTTCATGGGGGAGCCATAAAACCAAAATTGCACTAAACTGGACCAACAATTTAACACTACACTACTTGCTCTGTGAATGAAAAAGTCTTGAATATGTTCCTACTACACGAATCCACCAATAGATCAAGTATTTCAATCCATCAAAACACAAAGAACATTCAAATGAGTCGATTGTAATTTGTATCTCAGAATACTTTCTCTATTGCTTTCAAAAACTTTCTTACAATCAAATCTCCATCGGGAAACGAGCCATAGAGTACCATAAGATGCTTCCTCTACCATTTCATGCCACTATAATTTATTTCCCACTCCTAGAATGAGGGGAATCCAAAGTTGTTGAGTTGCATGCAACATTTGTAAAAAGTTGCAAATGTTGTCATGACAACTTTTGAGCATCTATTGCATTTATGATGCAAACTATCTTTTAGGGCCTATAAACCATACAAATTAATGAACTAACATCATTTATGCCTCCTTAATCATATTTCTCACTTTACATAGGTCTAGGACACATTTAGACCCCATTCCCCAAATTTGGGCCTATTCTAAGGACTAAACACTTAAAAGAAAACTAAACTAAACTAGAATGAAATTAGTACTAACCACTAATTCACCTAGTCAAACACAACAAAAAGACCTTCTAAGGTCTAATAAAAAACATACTGACTTGGCTAGAGTCAGTTACAAGCCAAAACCAATTAGGGATTTGAGGATAGCCTAGGTGCTCCTACACCTATAAGGTAAGCAAAAAACCTCACATATATTTTATCATACGACATATAATTATCATTGTACATCATAACCATGGTTCTAACTATTGTAACTAAAACTAACATAATGGAAGTAAGTGGATCAATCAAATAGCCTAACTCTAATGAAAAATTATTATTTATAACCTAGGACCAGAAATATTGATAGATGGGACCGCTGGTAATTTGTTGCAAGAACAAATTGAAATAAAGAAACATATCTATGCTTAATAGAAAAACTCTAATAAGGGAATAGTACAATGAACACTCTTATTTTCTCTTGGAAAAAAAAGGACCCGATTGGTAAAGAAGCTAAAAGCAGAAGGAAAGGCACGACATGATCATATTTGTATATAAATGCCATAGGAATATTAAATCATTATTCTCAATAAATTTTGATATTCCACATTCTAGGTTTCCAATCCACTAGACCCTAAAGAGAATAAAATAAAAATGATAGATCATGATTAAAGAAGAACGATAGAATATGGGATGCATCCTATCGATTTCATATTTATTGTGACCTTTTTTCATCTTTTTTCTGCAAAAGATTTGCATTGGTCAATACTGATGCTAATCAAATATTTGTAAGATGAGCAAGACAAAACTCTTTTTCAGTCTAGGTACTGAGCTATTAGTTATGTACACAAACATTTTTATTTTATGAAATTTTCTATTGTCAATCAATAGTAGTATTAATAAAATAATTGAAAATAAAATGAAACCAATTGGAATTCTTAAGATGAGAAATAATTGAATCTGTTAAAATAACATAGTGGCTTTTCATTTACTCAAAATTTGATATACATATGTAAGATATATGTTATCAATTTGTATCGTGGATCTCCTATTACTAGTAAATATTCTATAATAAGGTTGCAAAATGCAAGAAAAATATGATAGAATATTCTCTCATATTTTTGGAACTAAACTATCAAAATGAATTGAATTTAAAGATATATAAGAAGTTTACAAAATAAATAAAAAAGATTAGATAATATCAAAAAAATTCTAAATAAAATCAAACTATAAAAATATTAATGTTGTACCAAAAAAACACACCTCTAAATCCAAAAAACAACATCGTAGCAAGGTTTGGAGAAAAAAAGAAATTTGGACGCAAGAAAAGATCTTTCTTATCTTATGAGTGATTTTTATTTAAGAGAGTATTTTTCGGTGAGAAGGATGAGATTATTACAACGGGGCCAATATTGGACCTACTGACAGAACTAATAATGGGAAAAAAACCGAATGGTTTTTCTTCCTCCCTTAGTAGAGGGAGGGATGAAGAAGACCCCGAAAATAATGAATAAATTAGAGGAAGTGGTGTAACTATAGTACACCCTCCAAGACCCTAGAAAGGAACAATGAGAATCTAGAGGGAGGGATGAAGAAGACCCCAAAAATAATGAATATATTAGAGGAAGTGGTGTAACTATAGTACACCCTCCAAGACCCTAGAAAGGAACAATGGGAATCTATAGGGTCTCTTGGAGGTACTTGGAAAGATAAAGGGACACGGTTCTTTAATCCACTATAGCCATTCTCTCTAACCTTAAAGATGGGGAATTTTTTAATAATTTCATCATCCTTTTTTTTAATTTCTCAATGGAAAAGGAGAGTGCATCATTATTTTTAATAATCCTGGATAAACTCTAACATTAAATCTTGCAGGTATTGTAGCTTTATTCTATGAAAGTTGCATTTTATTTATGCTGAATAGAAATTCTATAAAAACGTAGGAATATATAGACAATGAACAAAAATAAATGGATCTCATTATTTTTTATTACTCTAAATTAAATCAATAATATTGAATTTAATATTTTTTTATGATCAAATTTTTTTCTGTTCACTCCTCTTTGATTCCTAGAGAACAAAGAGGATCCATTGAATCTCACATATGTTATTTAACCAGTCGAATTCAAAAAATTACTGAATATTTGGACCTGCACGGAAGAGACTACTCATCCCAAAGAGGTTTATGGAAATTTGTGGGTAAATGTAAACAAATTCTGATTTATCTATTAAAGAAAGATAGACTTCGTTACAAACATTTAATCGATCAATTATATATTCATGGACTATGTTAATTTTGAACAAAATTTTCAGAAGTTATGTTTTATTAAATTATGGATCCTAATGATTCATTATTTATTTTGTTCTCATTGATTTTTTTAACTGGGGAAGAGTTATTATTAAGGTTGCTAGGGAGAAAGACCTCATGATGGTAAGTATGGGTCCTCATCATCCATCAATGCATGGTGTTCTTCGACTTATTGTTACTCTAGATGGTGAAGATGTTATTAATTGTGAACCTATATTAGGTTATTTACATAGAGGGATGGAAAACATTGTTGAGGACCAAACAATTGTTCAATATCTCCCCTATGTAACATGATGGGATTATCTAGATACTATGTTCATAGAGGGGATAATGGTTAATGCACCATAAAAATTGGAAAGTATTCAAATACCTAAAAGGGCTAGCTATATTAGAATGATTATGCTAGAGTTAAGCCTTATAGCTTTTCATTTTTATGGCTTGGACCTTTCATGGCTGATATTGGTGTGCATACTCCTTTCTTTTATATTTTAAGAGAGAGGGAAATGATATATGATTTATTTGAAGTTTCCATGGGCATGCGAATGATGCATAATTATTTCCATATTGGAGGAGTACTTGTAGATTTACCCTATTGTTGGGTAGATAAATGCTTTGATTTTTTATATTATTTCTTTCGAAAAGTGACATAACATGAAAGACTTAACATGCAATCCTATCTTTTTGAAACGAGTTGAGGGAGTAGGCATTATTAGTAGAGAAGAAGCAATTGATTGGAGTTTATCAGGATCCATTCTACGAGCTTCTGAAATCCAATGGGATCTTTTTAAGTGGATCATTATGCATGTTATGATGAATTAGATTATGAAATCCAATAGAAAAAAGAAGGAGATTCGTTAGCTCATTATTTTATTTGAACCACAGAAATGAAAGAATATATAAAAGTAATTAGACATTCCCTAGAAATAATTCTGGGAGGTCCCTATGAGAATTTAGAGGTTCAATGTTTAAATAAGGGAAAAGATTCACAATGGAACGATTTCAAATCTTGATTTATTAGTAAAAAACCTTCCTCTACTTTTGAGTTATCAAAACAAGAACATTACGTGAGAGTAGATGCCCCCAAGGGGGAATTAGGAATTTTTTTTATAGGAGATGATAACATTTTCCCTTGGAGATGGAAAATCTAACCACCTGGTTTTATTAATTTATAGATTCATCCTCAACTGGTTAAAAGGATGAAATTAGCCGATATCATGATGATTTTGGGTAGTATAGATATCATTATGGGAGAGGTTGATCATTAAAATGGTTATTAATATAGTAGATCTCGAAGAACAAGATATCAATTTATTTTATCAATTGAGATTTTCAAAAGAAATATATAGTCTTATATGGATTCTAATTGACATAATTATCCTTCTATTGGGAATTACGATAGGAGTATTAGTTATTGTATGGAACGAAAGAAAAATATCTGCGAGAATACAAATCATTGGACCTAAATACGTCGATCCTTTGGGAATTATTCAAGCTTTGATGGATGGAATAAAACTACTACTAAAAGAGGATATTATCCCATCTAGGGGGGATATTTGCTTATTTAGTATTGGACTGGTGGTGGTGGTGATACCTATTTTTTTAGGATATTTAGTTATTCCCTTTGGCCATGACATTGTTTTAATTGATCTTAGTATAGGTATTTTTTTTGGATTGCAATTTCAAGTATTGCTTCCCTTGTAGCGCTTATAGTAGGACATGGATCTAATAATAAATATTATTTTTTAGGTGGTCTCCGAGCTAGTGCTCAAGCTATTAGTTACAAAATTCCTTTAGCTTTATGTGTGTTATCTATATCTCTACGTGTGATTCATTGGAATATGAGATTCATTTTTCCCTTTTTTATTTATTAGTAGAAATAAAAAGAGGGAAAAAAAGAAGTGAATGGGATGAATATTCTGATAAAAAAACTACATAGTCATATGGGTGAGATCAAGTAGTTTACAAATCTTGTAGTAAGATGATTAAATCCCATCCCCTATGAATAAGAGTGAGAGCATGCACAATCAGTGAAAACTGTGTACCCTAGTTCATATATTAGTCATTGGGGCCCAATAGTGGGGAGGAAAAGGACAAAAGTATGAAGTTACTATCATATATACTAAAAATTAAGAAAAGGTAGATGGTGAGAAACACCAATATATATAAAAGATTAGTGAAAAAAAGAAACTGATATCTAGACCAAAGATATTTCCATAAAAATGGGATAACCATAAGGACTTGACATTGGTAGGGATGATCAAGTAGTACTTCCTCAGAACCCTGATCTACAATATGTTTCTATCTACTTAAAAAAAAATGGCTATCTAGAATGAAGTAATCCTTTACCTAATTTTATTTCTCTCACAAAAAAATACTAAAGGTTAAGATAGCTTCAAAAGCTCCTATTATTTGTGCAGATAGAATCTCATTGGTTCGATTTATGATCTGCTACTTTTTTTATTATTTTCTTTATTTCTTAACAACCATTGAGAAGTCATATGAAGTGAAAGGTGAATCATAAAATAGTGATACTTCAAACCTTAAAACATAAACTCAGATTCAACTCGGTAAGGAAAACTACAATAGTAACCGAATCACCAATAACATTAATATAAATTTTAGAAAATTAAGTAAACATGCATAACATAAATTCAACACATATAACACCAGAATTTATTAAGGAAACCCAATTTGAGAAAAACTACAGTGGGAATTATCACGAACAAATGAAAATACTCTTCTGAAGTGTGAGGTTAAAAGCCAATCATGTTAAAGATTACAATGCACATTGTCAAATGTGACCTTGTTAGGGGATTTACCTCATATCTATTAAGATCTTCACCCTGTTAGGAGTGTCCTAGTTAAAGGGCTTTGAACCTCTTTTGGAATGTCACCTTTCACAAGTATTTTAGAAAAAGATTGTTAAGTCCCCTCAATTAAGAGATTTATTTGCTACAAATGTTAATAAGAAACAATATAGAATTTGATCTATAATTCTACAACTACCTCTTTCTTTATTATATCCCTTATGTTCTGTTTGACTAATGGAATCAATAATTCATCTGTCTCTACTCTAGACTCGGATTTCGCCTTTTCTTTCCTTCGCCGCTTCACTCGGTAGCACATCCACACTTCAACTGGCTAGACCTTTTCTTCATTCAACTTCATCCATTACATAGACTCTATTTTTTCCACTTAATCTCCTTGATTAGGTTTTCCTTCGATTACTCTCAGATGTTAGATCAAATTTTTGAACTGATTCAATGAATTTGATACTCGGTGAACTGCGTTAACATCACCTCAAAACTTGAACTTTTCTTGGAAGTGGTACCATCACTTTTTCCACTTAATCTTTACCATAGATATTCACCTTGAATTTTCCTGATCATAGATCTCTATAACTAACTCCTTTTTCATTCTTGGAATCTTCTAGATTACTGTGGCTATTCATTAAATGTCTATAGGATCCTTGTTTATAAAAAATGTTCCACTCGTTAACATAAAATCTTGACTCAGTAACTAACATGCACTACTTGGTTCTTGTCTTTCTCTCAGTGTCTTAGTGTCTCGGTGTCTCTTACCGACATACACTTCCCTCTACCGAAGACTTTATCCTACTCGGTAGCTTAACTATTCTCTTTACCAACTTGATCAATCTACTTTACCAACTTGATAACATGAAATGTAAATTAGAAAACAAATATACCAATATAATCTTATCATTGTCTAATATTTATTAATTTCCCAATTAAATCATACTCTGAAAGGTATGGAAACTTAATTTGAACTAGAAATCAATTTCTTTACATCAATGACAAAATAAAAACTGATCTAATCCTTTCTACAATTGTGTATACCTCTGATCTTGGTCATCATCATCATCACCATCAGTTGAATAACAAAAAGATGTTTAGTAAGTGGGAGGAATGAAACTCCTATCCAACCAACTAAAACCTAAATCATACCTCAATGATGGGGAACATATTCCTTTTCTAAAAAATCAGCTTGAATCTATTCTGAGGTCTCTTTGTTTAACCTCCTAGGTTATTCTCAAACCCTAATTGAAAGTAAATCACTAATTATTTTACCTCCTTCTTAAGAACTGATTTCCATCAAAGAAACTATTTCCTTTGCATTCCATGAACCTACAAGGATAGATTCATCCTGACTAAACCAATTCCTTCAGTCCAAACTGTAGAACTTATGGCAAGACATATTGTCAATTAGTGTCAAAACACTTAATTATTCAGTGTTGCCTGAGTATTCAGTGTTGCCTGAGTATACAGCTTCGCTTGAGTGTTTAGTATCACCTGAGTGATAGTTTATCACCTAAGTAGTCTTTTGGACCCGAGTGACAATTTAAAGCCGACTTTCAATATATTGTTAAATATAAAGTTGTTTATTGCGAGCCGACTTATAGAGTTATTTGTTGGATAAAGATATATATGTAAGATAGTTTGTTTTATCCAATATGAATAATGACAAGTAGAATATATATGAAAAGATAATGGATATGATTATGTATGCATAAGGCATACGAATGACAACTTGATTTAAGTACAAAAGTATTCAAGACAACAAAGTCTTATCTATCACATTCAGATGATCAGTTATATTCAAAGGATCTTATTTAAAAATCATAGTTGCACAAAGAAGATCATCAACTGGTTCATTCTCAGAGGTGGATCAAAAAATTCCTTTGACAAGGTGGACCTAACAGTCTTTTCTTTAAATCTATTAACTGAGTTGCATTACTTATTGTATTGTACAAAATCCTTTAACAAGGTGGACCTAATAGTCCTTTCTATGCTCCTAATAGGGAAGACCATTAGAAGTGGTCATTGTAATATTTAACAGGATAAATCTATACTTCAATACTAAATCTTGTGGGTATCATCCCCACTCCAGTTTAACTTTCTTTTGGAAGGTTTCTGGGTAACCAAATATTGTATTATTTGTTCTATCTGATTCTTTACTTTCAAGTTATATACATGCAAACAAATAAGTTAATCTAATTATGGATTAAAAGGATTAAGTTTTATGGGTTCCTGATTCACCCCCCCTCTCAGTCATTGGGCACATCATATAATTCCAAAAATTGGTATTAGAGCAGTGATTCTCTTATCAGAAGTTTAACAACTTGAGAAAAGATCAGAGGATATGGAAACCTACAGACTGGAGAAAGCCATTGAAAATGAAAAGATAGATCTTAAAGTGGCCATGGATCAGATCATAAAACTTAAGGAACATCTCTCTCTTTCCCTAAAGAGAAGAAAATAATTAGCAGTGTAGATGAATAACAAGAACTATATAGAAGAAAGAATTGAATAATTTTGCAAAGACAGAAGCTCGGAAGAAGCTGATGCAACCATTGAAGACTTTCTTGCAAAGAATCTCAATTTACATGAAGAAGTTAGAAAGTTGAAAAGAGAACAGGAAGTTCACTCAATCAGAATGTGTGAAGTCATGGAACTAAAGAACAAAGCAGAATATGATAGAAATAGAGCACACAAATACAAAGTACTGCTGAGTAAAAGATTAGGAGAAAAAGAAAATGAAATCCAACACTTATCACTTCAACAATCTGATTTGGTAAGTCAACTCAACAATGCAGCACAAGAAGTTGTCAATCTAAGGACAGAAAATGAAAGACTGCAGAATGATCTCAATACTGAAAAGAAAACAAATGAAAGTATGATGAATTCCCAAACTAGCATGGATTAGGCAACAAAACTTAGACATCATGGACAGACTGGATTAGGTTATAATGAACAAGGTGAATCCTCACATCAAGGAGCTCAAAGGAACAACAAACCTACATGCAATCATTGTGGTAAGTTGGGGCATACATCAAATAAATGTTGGAGCAATGAAAATTCAAAATTTAATGGCAAATGTTGTTAGAGTTAAAAAGGTATTTTCACTTATTAATTAAATCATTATTAATTTAATTATTAAGTCACCTTTCACTTTTTATCTCTATTTCACTTGAGCTAAACTTTAGGCATGTAATAATTGATTCTTTTATTAATTATTCATGCAACCTTTGTTTCTTAACCCAACCTTGGTTTCTTCACCCTATCTTGATTTCTTCACCCATATTTGGGATTTGATCCCCTTTATAAGGATTGATCACTCCGTAATTATTTAAATCCTTTTTTTAATTCTATTCCATTTTTATTGAATCAATTGAGGATGTTTCCTCTTTCACAGATCTGTTGTTTTTGGCTTCCATAGCTTTTGCTTCTCTCTTTTTGTGACAGGTGTTTGCTGTTAGAAACACTGAGAGGGGGGGGGTGAATCAATGTTTGTCTATTTATTATATTTCAGAAACTTAAACATAAATCACACATACATTCAATGAAGCTTAACATAAGAATAGATAACACATGATATGATTAAGGGGAAAGCTTGATCAGAGGAAAACCCCGGTGGGAGTTAGTACCTACAAATATTGCACTATTATAATGAACCTGTTAAAGTTCCTTTGCGATGTTAGGAGTAGTATTTACAATCCAAGTACAATGACCATGTTAGGAGTCTTAGACCCTTTTAGGAGTCTATTAAAAAACCTTGTTAAAGGTATATGGCTCACTTCCCAATAAGATGAAGGCTACAACCTTCTGATAGTTGATATACACTATATCAAAAGTGAATTGTTGTGATGACACTGCTGTCTAATCAGTTCCATGTATGCACTGATTCTCTTACTCTCTTAAAGAGATTTATCTCATACTGACTTCATCATACTGCTCTTCTATTTCTTTCTCATGCATATTATTTGATGTGTGTAACATAACTTTACATTACATACTTATATGTTCATACCCGAATAGGCGCAACTCAAAACAAGACTATAGTCGGCCCTAAGAACATAATACACAATGATTCTAAGAAATTTGGCTTAATCATGTTCAAAAAAATACAAAAGACATTATTAAAAACATATAATCAAAGGTGCTTGGCCGATACACAACAAAATAATTCACGCTGATCAAAACACTAGTCGACTTTCATGCTTTGTCTTTTGGACTGTTGGTGTACTGATCTGTTTGTAACTTCTTTGTACTATCATGTTGTACCATGCGTGTCTAGAGTTAGTATGTAGACATCACATAGAACATATACCTGAATGCACATACTCTGATTCAATCTCTCACATGCGCGTTGATGTGTTGATTGTTGTATATCTCTATCTGTCCTGTTTTCCATACTTAGTCATTTCATCTTCTAAGTTATCTTAGATAGAAACTTAGTATGAATTTGTTGGCATGATGAAAACACAAAATAATTCATGCATCCTTAGGAAGTCAACTTTCCAACAATCTCCCCCTTTGTCATTTATGGCAACAAAGGAATGTGGCCAAGTTTCTCAAAATGACATAAACATAAAAAACTGTATATCATTGCAATTCTCTATTACTCCCCCTTTGAAATTAATGACAAAGGTGTAAAAAACTTGTAATTCTTCTAGTATACTTACTCCATGTAAAAATCTAGGTACACAATCTGAAGAGATTGGATCTCTTTCTGCCAGAATACCTTCATTGCATCAACTGTCTGAAGATGCGCGCATAAGGCATATGTCAGCTTCTCCATCTTTATCAAATACATGTAAGGACTTTGATCATATGTCACAATGGTGGCATCAATCTGTTTGATGTTCTCATTCAGAGCTGCTAGAGAGGGTGCAAGTGCATTTCTCAATTGAGTCTGTCTGACTCTTATCTTACTAATCTCCAACTTAGCCTTTTCAATTTTGTCTAATTGACCTTGATAAACATTGGTACATATGTTCATGTCTTGCGAGGATGTCTTAACTGATTTTCTAATACTATCCACCATGATCTCTGCCTCTTCTATCTTTTTGATATGTTCAGAGGTGAACTTTACTCTATCCATGCAGTTTGCTATAACCTTCTTACCCTTAGCTGCCAATTATTTCAATATGGATTGCCCAATCTTTAAAGATTTTAAGTCTAAGGTAAAATTCTTTACCAATTCATTCAATCTCTCCTTTTTATATTCATCTTCTACAATTCTAGTAGAAGAGTCTACTAGGTCTGTAAAGTGTGCTTTAAAGCTTTGTAGAATGTTGTCAACATCTTCAGCTGATTCAATTTTGGCTACTTTATTGTCTCCAGGTACTAAATCATTCCAAATGGTAACAGATTCCAAGAAAAGAGGGCTCCTCATAACCTGTTTTTCTTTGGCCTTTTCCATAGCTAGCATGCTGATCTTTATTATGTCCTCTTCTCCCCATGCATCTAGACTTGCTGAATCAGGAGTTAACCTTGACAACAATGAAGTAGATGGTAAAGTGGATGGAGTGAATATAGTATTTTTACTAGTGTCCATGCATTCACTCTTTACTGGTATCTCCTTGACTAGTGTCTCATTGTCTTGAGTATCTTTCTCTTGATTCAAGTCTATTGGATCATTGGAGGGAACTTCATCTTTTTGTACAGATGTATCATCAGTGCACATCTCTTCAGTGTTTACAAATGCTTTATCAACTTTGTCCATGTCTTCGTCAGATGCTATCATGGATATCTTGATATTATCAACCACTATAGTATCTTCTGAGTTTTTTGTTGTATCAGAAGTTATTGACACTGAGGGTGCTGAAACCAATGGACTTGTCATAGGTGCATTTTGAATCATTGGTTCTGTAACCTATTTGGGAGGAGCTGGACTTACCTTAGTTGTAGGTGTCATTGATGGATACATGTTTCTATCCATAAACACTTGTGCAAATGCCTTTTCAATTTATTTTCCTATCTTCTCATACTCTTTGTTCATAATCTGAAGAGTCCTTGTCTTGTTTTTGAGATGAGGCTTCACCAGATCTAATAGAATAGCCTTCTCATCATGTGAGCATACAAGGAGAAGATTATCCAATGTTTCTTCTCTTATCCTCATGTCTTCCTCAATTGCATGTCTCTTCATTATTTCCAGTATGTTCCATAACTTGTCAGGTATCACTGTCTTAAGTTCAAGAACTGATTTCTTAAACTTAATCATATGACAGATGATCATAGAATGTATCTCAATTTTATCAATCTCTTGATACTTGTCATAGACCTTAGCAAGTGTGTCTAGTCTCCCTTCATTAACAATCATGTTCTTTAAGAGATTTAGACTAGGTTTGAATCCTACCTAAGGAGGAGCTTGAGTGTTCCTTGTTGTACTCCATGTGTTCCTTGAGGATGGATGATTTGTGGGCACTTGCTTCCTTCCTCTAGACTTCTTGCTTGGTATAGAAGGTGGAGATGAGTCTAGGTCAATGGTGGTAGAGGGTGCAGAGGTTCTCTCTACTTTCTTATTCTTCTGGATTTCATCAGTCTTCTCAAGTTCTTTGGCTATCTTGGCTTCTCTAGCTTTGTCAAGATCTTCTTGAGTGACTCCATGAAATTTTAGAATGGTAGATGTAATCTTAGATGCTTTTCTTTTGTTATCAACACTGTATAGTACAAAATCAACTGCATTAGTCTTCTCTCTCTAAGTGCCCGATCTGGGCTCATTGGGATCTTTGGGCATAGACAAAAGGACCTTTTCATATCCTTCCAGTACATGTTCCTCCACTTCGTACCCAAGTGGATGAATTCATTTAGTTCTGGGCTCAACTGCCTCCATGCAAGTGCAGTTAGTTTCTACCATGAAGCATATGGTTTCCTTATACTTTTCAACAATCTTCTCAGGTATCCTGAACCTCTTCTGCATCTTGATCCTTAAAGATTTGATGTCCATGTCCATAGAATCCTTTACACTACTCTCTAATGTGGCTTTTAGTGAAATTTGAGACATTGTAGGTTTTCTTCTATCTAAGTAAAGATTAGCAACCTTACCACTAATGTAGAAGTACAAGTAGATGATCAGAGACCCAAACCTAAATGTCTTGTTCTTGTCATGCTTGATAACTTGAATGTTGTCCATCAATTGACCATGCAATATCTCACATAGATTGAACTGAGTGTTATCCTTCACCATCCTTATAGCTGCTAGAACTGTGGCTATTGACACACTATTTAATCTGCTTGCATGCTGGAACTTGTAACCAAGGATCATAGTTAGAAGCTTTATGTCATCTTCCTTGATAGGATCGACTGTCATACCACACCTATCACTTCTAGATAGGCATGCTTGCTCAACCTATTTCTTGACATCCTTGCCAATAGGTAGAACTGGTCCAGTCTTAGGAAGTATAGTTAATTCATGGATTAGGCTTTCAGTAATATAGTCGGGGACTTCACCAATCTAGAAAAGATCATCATGAATCCTGCTCAACAAGATTTTAACCCATTTTGGTTCATAGAATTTGTGCGTATTCGAGTCTCAAAGATAGGTTTGTCTTTGAGGTGTGCATATTCATCCTTGAATGAATAGTCTAGTTTCATGATCGAAGCCATGAGAGTAGCTATACTATTATCTCCAACTATTTCCTTTTTACAATAAATGTACGTGCATATGTCTTCTACATGAATGACTCCTAACAGAGTTTTGGAGAAAGATCCTTCCACATCATCCAGTATGGATTTAAATCGATGCCTCTTAAATACAAATCTCTTCCTCTCTACAATGTCAAATACAACTGGAGTCACCATACTTGATGATTGATTAAATAGGGTTTCACAAAAATTTGAAATGGCGTGACTGCTAGGGTTCCATTCCAACTTCTTAACCATGCTTCTTAACCACCAAATCTATTATGCTTCCGTGCTTTGATGCCCAGTGCTCCTATGCTCTCCAACTTCTGTGATCTCAAATGCAAATGTGAGGATGATCAAACACTTGCATCTTTTTATAAAGGTTACTGCATTTAATGTTTGGAACCATACACAGTTTTCACAGAAAATTCCAAACTTTGTTCTGAATGCATTATAGATAATGTGTGTATGCATACTACTATATCATGTGATAATAAGCATGAATCCATAGGCGCATACTCAGAGGTGAGTATACCAGCCGCGTAAGGGTCCTGAGCTAGAATAGCTCCCCTTAAGACCAAGAAGGTCTATTCAACCAGAAATAAAGGATGCGTCCACTGTGGATGGATCAACTACTTCGTGAACATCATTTTCCTTCTTTACTTCAACCCAAATTTTTCTTGAATCTTCTTTTGCTTGAACAAACTTGACTTCTCCTTATTCTTCAAATAGTGATTTCTTAGGATCCTCTTGTTTTTGAGTTCTAGATCTACAGAACCTTGAGATGTGTCCAGCCTTTCCACATGTGTGACAAATGATAGGAGGTCTGATGTTCTTGTTCATCATGTTGCACTGCTTTGCTGTGTGTCCATTGTAGTTACATATCTGACATGTAATATTCTACAAATTTCTTTGAGACTGATTTCTCTGATTGTTTTGATTCATTCTTCTCTGATTTTGCTGTGACTGGTTTCTTTGATTTGTTCTGCAATGTATAGCCCTATGACCAAATTTATTACAGGAGTAACAATAACCATTGAAAGGTCTTACCTCTTTACAATCTCTTACCAAATGACCATGTTTATTACATGCATAACAAGTTCTGTTAACTTGCTTGATTTCTCCTTTAGGTGGATCTATTTTAATCTCTACAATATTTTCAACTTTCTTTGCTTCTAAAGATGCTTCATGTGATTTCTTTAGTTCTTCTAATGAATTGATTTCAATTTGTGCTACACTGTATCAAAGACCAGTAGTGTCGCCTTTTTTCTTTTGTGCATTGAGCTGGGATTGAAGTGAATCAAAACTTATGTGGACTTTATCAATCTTATCCTTTGCTTCTGTTAATTTAGATTCCATCTTTTTCATTATGTTCTCCAATTCCAAGACTTTCATGTTTGCTTGCAAAAGTTCATCTTCTATTTGTTTGCTTTCTTTGATCTTTTCTTCAATGGCAATTTGATTGTCAGTTAGTTGTTCATCCAGATTTTCAATTTTATCTTTCAGAGACATGTTCTCTTCATTCAACTTTTTGACCATTTTCCCTAAATCACTTGTAGAACAATATTTCAAATCTTTTCTCAATTTCTTGATAAGAAATTGTGAGCCATCAACTTTCAATCTAAGTTCTTCATTTTCTTTTTCAGATCTGTCAAGATCTTCAAGAGCTGCTTCAAGATTCTTTTTCAAATGTTTTGCTTCTACTAAGTCCATGATCTCCTCAAGTGGTTAAACTTTCTTTCAGAGGACCAAAGCTCTGATACCAATTGTTAGAAACACTGAGAGGGGGGGGTGAATCAGTGTTTGTCTATTTATTATATTTCAACAACTTAAACATAAATCACACATAAATTCAATGAAGCTTAACATAAGAACACATAACACATGATATGATTAAGGGGAAACCTTGATCAGAGGAAAACCCCAGTGGGAGTTAGTACCTATAAATATTACACTAGTATAATGAACCTGTTAAAGTTCTTTCGCCCTATTAGGAGCAGTCTTTACAATCCAAGTATAATGACCCTCTTAGGAGTCTTAGACCCTGTTAGGAGTCTATTGCAAAACCATGTTAAAGGTATATGGCTCACTGCCTAGGCTCACTGCCCAATAAGATGAAGGCTACAACCTTCTGATAGTTGATATACACTATATCAAACGTGAACTGTTGTGATGACACTGCTGTCTGATTAGTTCCGTGTATGCATTAATGCTCTTACTCTCTTACAGAGATTTATATCATACTGACTTCATCATACTTCTCTTCTATATCTTTCTCATGAATATTATTTGACTCTTGTAATATAAATTTACATTACATACTTATATGTTCATACCCGAATAGATGTGACTCAAAATAATACTATAGTCGGCCCTAAAAACATAATACATAATGCTTCCGAGCAAGTCAGCTTAAGCATGTTTACAACAATAATAAAGACATTATTACAAACATATAATCAAAGGTGCTTGGTTGTTACACAAAAAAATAATTCATGCTGATCAAAACACTAGTCGACTTTCATGCTCTGTCTTCTGGACTGCTGGTGTACTGATCTTTCTATAACTTCTCTGTACTATCATGCGATACCATGCATGTCTAGACTTAGTATGTAGACATCACATAGAACATATATCTGAACATGCATACTCTAATTCATTCTCTCACATGTGAGCTGATGTGATGATCGCTGTATATCTCTATCTATCCTATTTTCCATACTTAGTCATTCTATCTTCTAAGTTATCTTAGACAAAAACTTAGTATGACTTTGTTTCCATGATGACAACACAAAATAAGTCATGCATCCTTAGGAAGTCAACTTGCTAACATTTGCATGCAGGTGATTCTTGGGAGCTATAAGGTTGATAGTTTTTCATCAACTCCAATAAATTCTACAATTGCAACAAACATGGACATAAAGAAAGTGAATGCAAAGAGAAACCTAAGTTTGAAGGGAAATCCTACAAATGCAACAAACAAGGTCATAAATCTTCCGAGTGTAGAACTAAGATTTGGAATCCTACTGAATAATTAGCCAAGGTAATTTTTGGTTGGGATTACAACACTTGGTATAGATGTTGTCACTGTGGTGAATATGGACACATTGGTGCAAATTGTATGGAGACTCAATTCAAAAAAAGAGATCCCACTAAGAGATGCTATGTGTGTAAGCAAATCGGTCATCTAAGTAAGAACTATATGAATACAGAAAAAGTCGATATTGGTTTTGAGAATGGTAAAGCCAAATTCTCTGAAATCAGAATTGATATGAGAAAGTAATGGGTAAGGAAATCCTCAGATAATTCAGATCAAAGTAATGAAGGATCTAATGACACCCTAAATAGTGAGATGGGTGGATCTATCATTACAGAATAGGAAAGTAAGGAGATGACTGGAGCTGTGCAATACAAGCCATCCTACATCAGTTCCAGGTAAGCAATATAGTCCATATCTACAGAATGTTAGTTACACCCAAGTGACTCTAGCTCACCCAAGCTGACTTGGGCAGTATTGATAATTGGAAAGGTAGTTTCACCTGAGCTTCTGAGTGAATCTTGGAGAAACACCTGAGTCGCACTAGCTACTATGTATGGAGCATTTAATGAAATACTCTAACAGTTGAAAATATCTTATATATGAAGGATTGTAAAGAGTATTGTTTACAAAGCTTTCAGCTTACAAGTCAATTCAGAGCCCTTAGCAATTTAGTGCAAATTCATAATTGAAATGAGAGTTTGATCATTTTGTCCGAGCAATATGACATCCACTTCCAATAACAAGGTCACGAAAGGTTTAGAGATGCTAGTAAGGAATGAAATTGGTGATCCTCCAGTGTTCAAGCTTCATCCAACAATTGCAGAGGAGATAGACCCAGTGGGAGCTCATTCCCTTATACCTTCAAGAGTGTTACTGGTTAACGACATTCGCAACTTCTATCACTGCAACATACATGAGCTTGCAACTAGTGAGATGAATCAAACATTGAGAAATTATGTACCAACAGGAATATGAAGCCTGAGCATAAGCACCTCAAAACCAAGGGTTTGACACATATCATGCATATGCCGAGGGACTTCTAGACAAAATGGATGAGATATGTTCTTAGTCGTGTTCATGACATTTAACTATGGTTGGATCATCCTGTGAATATCACTAAGCATATAATTCACTATGTCATCTGATTCCCTATGCTACACAAGACAAAATCTACCAAAACCCTAAACAGGGATGAACTAGTTGAGTTAACTCTTGCCGAGTGGGACAAAAGAGGCATGCGACTCAACAGAGTAACAAATATGGAGATAAAATTTGGAATTCATGTGATAGCCCACAAGATATACAACTCGAGCAGACCCAACAATGTTGCATGCTATAAAGGATAAGATATGGTGTGCATATGGATTATTTTTTAGATTTATAAATTGTTCTTTCAATCTCAAATTTCCCAAAGAGAAGATCCAAATTGATTAACCCTAAGGAAAGGATCCATACATAAATGAATCAACTTATTAAGGATATGGGTTAAGGAGAGAAACCCTAATTCCCATTTTATAGAAGAGAGTATGTGATAGGTTTAGAAAGATTAAGAACTTTAATTGAATTAAATAGGAGAAATGCACTAACCTTGAAATATTGCAGGTCCAAAGAATGCTATTTTCTGAAGCGTGTAATAAGTTTCTGGAAAATCTGAGACCAGATCTGGATTAGAAATGTAGAGATAGACAAAACCCATAAATCATTTTCTATTCTAAGACAGTTTTGATTTGTACCCTCAAGTCAATGTCACCGTTTACCAGAATTTTTGATTGCGTCGTAGGTCACGATCCACCCAAAAGTCTCAAACTGAGATTATGTTTTTGGATCCTAGAAGTTTTCCAAAAAGGGTATCCAAATGTCCGTCCTGATTTGTTGTTCCGAACCTGTACTTGCAAGAAAAATGGTTTTTTTTTTTTGGGAGGGGGGGGTTTGCCTTAGTCAAACCTTGATTTAGGAATTAACCTTCAAATAAATAATTGAAATAAATAATGCTTGAAAGTAGTAGAATTAAATCTAATAATGAAGCTATGATATTCAAATAGATATGCAATTGTATTTTGAATGTAAACAAGTATGTAGATATGAAAGTTTGGACTCAATTAGAAACCAAAACCCTCCATGATTGTATCTTTGGTATCCACCTTGAAGAGAGAATGAATGAGTCTTGAGGATGCACAAAAGATCTTGAAGGAAGATCACTCCACCATGATGGATAGATCTAGGGTTTGAATGATGAATCTTGAATGCTTGAACAAAATCTCTTCAAAGGCTTGAAAGTTGAATCCTTGGTCTTCAATGGAGAACTTGAACGCTTGAGAGGAAGACTTGAACACTTTGAGAACTTGAAAATATGTAAAAAAAATGGATTCTTGATATTTTTTCTTGATGTCTTCTTGCTTGATTTCACTTGGAGAGAATTAGTGCTTAACTTGACTTTTGATGATTATTGCTTGTTGATAGTAAGAGAAAATGAGAGGAGAGAGCTCCCTTTTATATGAAACTAGGGCACAATCTTCTAGAGAGGTCAAAATAGGAGAATTAAATTCCAATTAGACCCATTTCCCTAGAAGAGGACCTATATTAAATATACTTTAAGATTTTCCACTTTGGAACCCAAAACAGCTGACCTGGGAGCGGGAAATGAATTTTTGATGACCTCCGACAGCCGACAGACTTCCAGATTGGAAAGGGGGACCCAGGTCAAGGTTGAGGTCATCCTTGACCTAGGTTAAGGTCAAGGTCTACCTTGACCCAGGGGGTTAGGACCCCTTGAAAACATGCTAGTTGGGATGGAAGGTGCCTAGAGAGGCCCAATCAGGGTCCTAAACAGACACAGAAGTAAGAGAGGATGCATAAATGAGGGCACAATGTGATGGTGGTAAAAAACACCCCCTAAGGAGGGATAAATGTTCTTAACATGGAAGTGCTTCCATTTCAAGATGATAAATTAAGCCCCTACTTTAGCAGGAGTATGGAAATTGAGCATACTCACAGGTAAAGTTAGAAGAAAGACTCTGGTGGATTGAAACGAGGTAGAACATCACTAAGTCAAGGACATGAGCCCCCAAACCAAGGATTCTAACTCAACATACATGCATAAATATATGGAAGTAAAGAGTAATTAATCATAGAAAATATACATGATTACATAAGTAAGACAAGAGCAACACTATAGATAACATAGCTTCATGATCTAATCCTACTAGCATGAAAGTGAAAGAGAGAAAAGAGAAAGTGATTACCTCACCTAGTAAGATGCCCACCTTACTATGAATCACCAAAGAGGGAGAGCCAAATAGGTTCACCCATAAACTGTTCTTTGTAATTTTAATGCGTCTTCTAATGGCTTTTAAAATATCCATAGATCCACATTCTTGTATACCTATAGAAAATATAAAATGCGTGTCTTTTCAAGATTTAGAAACTTATGTGCGTTACCTTCCAAGGATTTAGCATATTGTAGAATTTAAAGATGTGTATCTCTTTAGGATTTAGCAACATATGTGTGTTACCTTCTGAGGATTTAGCAAAAAATAAAAATAAAAATGTGTGTCTCTTCATGATTTAGCAAACTATGTGCATTACCTTCCAAGGATTTAGCATGTTGTAAAATGTAAACTAATGTAGAATATAGTATAAGGGAGACCCTATATATTCCCCCCTCCTTATCATGACTACCCACTAGGCAGGATAAGTAAGAGAAATAGGATACCTACTTCACAAAGTAAGGAGATATCAAACTTAACAACAATGTACACTATATCCTTAGCAAAGAGTATTGACCCTTACCTCTAAGAACATAGATAATCGAGAAATGGATATGTCGCATATGGAAAAAGGATCCTCAAAGAGGAAGAAATATTATCATCTAGACCCCCAACATAGAGGAGTGCTTAAGATAAAATGTCATCTTCCAAAGAAAAGAGTGACCAAAGATTCAATCATTTAGCCCCCTGCGATGAAGAGGAAGAGGAATCTCAGAATGAAGGAGTCAAACTCTAACCCAAATCCAAGGCAAGATTTTATCAAGAGAATAATTTGCAAAATATAGAAGAGGTGATGACCTAGGACAATCACCTCCCGTATAAGAGGGTATCCATAGTAAAAAACATACATCTTTATAAGGAAATAATGTTGTATGATAAACAAATGCCACTAAGCTAAGGAAAGCATATCCTCAGATAGAGGAAGAAGGAAAATACCTTGCCCCCCAGGGGTGAAAGTAAGGGATATATCAAATTATATCAAGAGATTTCATAGCAAAGAGATATATTTACAAAACAAATGTCCTAGAAAATATATCATGAAAAATTTATAGGGATAGAATATAGAAAGAATAACCAATTAAACTAAAAACAAAATACATGATAAGAGAAAAATGGATCCTTGAAGACTGGAATAAAATACCTCTTGCCCCCTAGTTAAGAACAAGAGGAGAACCATGATCTAACTTATAGAAGAATGAGGGGAATGTTCTATATCCAAATTATGAAGAAATTGTAATACTACACAGGAATGAGATATAATTCCCAATGCAGCTCTTTCTCAAACATATAACTTTAAAAGCACACAATCAGCAATTAAATGTTTATTACTATAATGAAAAGGACATCTGTAGTTAGAGAGAGCATTTTTTGGAATAGGTTTGAAGATTTATTTCTTAGAATTCATTAATTGGACTTACACTTTCTTAGCCACATCTTGAGGATTATTAGGGTGATCTAAAGGTGTTGGAAGAAGAACATGAAGAGGAGGACAGTGGTTAAGATCCACTACCTTGATTGGAGGAGGTGGGAAACCTATACCATGCATATCTTGTTTAGGAGCTGAATGAATCAGGTTTTAAATGCCTTGTTCATTGATACTAGGCCCTAAACCTTTATAGCCTTGTTTATCCACCATAGTATATCTGGTAGTGTACCTATATTGCAAAGCTTCGATAGGAGGAGATTGATTATGGTGCTCATGAGAAAATGTTGTGTATGGTGGAATGATAGGATTAGAAGAGGTTTCCTTGTTTTTCCCTTTAACATCATCATGGATTGGATAGGGAGGTGAAGGTAAATGAAATAATTCACGAACATCATTATCATGAACCCTAGCTTGAGCCACATCATAAATGTAGGAAGAACTAGGGATTTAAGATGGAGAAATAGAAATAGGAATATTTGGAATTGGATTAGGATTGATAGGATCAGGATTAGGAAGATTAGGAACTAGATTAGGCATGATAGGAGTAGGAAGATTAGGAGGTGAGGTATCATCTATCCAATTCTTCACATAATCCAAAAGAGTAATAAGTCCACTACACAAATCCTTAATGAAAGTTTTGAAAGTAGGAAGATTAGTATTAGTTAATCTCAAAATAGCATAAGCAAGTGAAATATGAAGATTAACAAACATAATGAAAGGGATGATACTTTCATAAACATCATAATTATTATAGAGAGATGCTAAAAGAAGCATAATGAGAAAAATAGCCATCCCCCAAAGCATCTTAAAGGTCTTCACAGTGAATGAAATGCCAGAAGTGTTTTTATATTTTTGTGAGCATGTAGATTTTTTTTTATTTTTTATTTTTTTGTATTTTAAAATGAAAGAGCATAAAAGAAAACTAATTTAGGATGTATGCAAAATCCATTCTCTAAGGAAAAGAGGAAAAACATCTAACACCAAAAAGAAAGAGTTGTCTATCGCGGGTTCACCAAAATGTAAAGGATAAAATATGGTGTGCATATGGATTATGTTTTAGATTTGTAAATGTGTGTGTAGAGGGTAGGATTGTTCTTTTAATCCCAAATTTACCAAAGAGAAGATCCAAATTGATTAATCCTAAGGAAAGATTCAATACATAAATGAATCAACTTATTAAGGATATGGATTAAAGAGAGAAACCCTAATTCCCATTTTATAGAAGAGAGTATGTGATAGGTTTAGAAAGATTAAGAAATTTAATTGAATTGAATAGGAGAAATGCACTAACCTTGAAATATTGAAGATCCAAAGAATGTTATTTTCTGAAGCCTCTATTGAGTTTATGGAAAATCTGAGACCAGAACAAGAATAGAAATGTAGAGACGGACGAAACCCAAAAATCTTTTTCTGGTCTGAGACAGTTCCTAAAATGTCTCAGACTGAAATTTTGTTTTCAGTTCCTGGAAGTTTTCCAAAAAGGGTATTTGAATCTCCATCCTGATCTTCTATTTCGAACCTGTACCTGCAAGAAAAATGGTTTGTTTTTTTGGGGAGGGGTTTGCCTTAGTCAAACCTTGATTTAGGAATTAACCTTGAAATCAATAATTGAAATAAAGAATGCTTGCAAGTAGTAGAAGTAAATCTAATAATGAAGCTATAATATTCAAATAGATATGTAATTGTATTTTTAATGTAAACAAGTATGTATATATGAAAGTTTGGACTCAATTAGAAACCATAAAACTCCATGATTGTATGTTTGGAATCCACCTTGAAGAGAAAATGAATGAGTCTTGAGGATGCGCAAAGGATCTTGAAGGAAGATCACTCCACCATGATGGATAGATCTAGGGTTTGAATGATGAATCTTGAATGCTTGAACCAAATCCCTTCAAAGGCTTGAAAGCTTGAATCCTTGGTCTTCAATGGAGAACTTGAATGCTCGAGAGGAAGAATTGAACACTTCGAGAGCTTGAAAACATGTAGAAAAAATGGATACTTGATATTTTTGTTTGATGTCTTCTTTCTTGATTTCACTTGGAGAGAATTAGTGCTTAACTTGACTTTTGATGATTATTGCTTGCGGATAGTTAGAGAAAATGAGAGGAGAGAGATCCCTTTTATATGAAACTAGGGCACAATATTCTAGAGAGGCTGATATATGAGAATTAAATTCCAATTAGACCCATACCCCTAGAAGAAGACCTATATTAAATATAATTTAATATTTTATGCTTCAAAACCCAAAACAGCCGACCCGGGAGCTGGAAATGAATTTTTGATGACCTCCAACAGCTGACAAACTTCCAGATTGGAAAGGGGGACCCAGATCAAGGTTGAGGTCATCCTTGACCTAGGTCAAGGTCAAGGTCATCCTTGACCTAGGTCAAGGTTGAGGTCAACCTTGACCTAGGGGGTTAGGAACCCTAGAAAACATGCCAGTTGGGATGGAAGGTGCCCAGAGAGGCCCAATCTAATGACATGTAACTGATTAAATGCTTGATAATGTTAAGTTGAAGATAATGCAAGAAATTAAATTAGTTAATTATTTGTATTGTCATTGATGTCAACTTGATATCATCTGACGGTCATGTATACAATGCCAAAGACTTCAAAGAATCAATGGAACAAAGATTATGCTTTCAGCAATACATAAGAGTCAAGTATTCACTAAGTGATAGATAACACTGACAGAGTGAACACCATCAGTAAAGGCAAAGAACCAAAGTCATAGTGATACCCGATGAGCAGAAGACAATATTGCTCGATGAAGTAAAATCACAGGATGCCCAACGAGCTGAGAATAGAGTTGCCCTATGAGTAAAGTCCAATGATGCCCAACGAACGGAGATCCCGAAGCTGATTGAAGTCACACAGATGGAATTGGCAGTTGTCACCAATGTCTAACTATAGAGTTGATCAACAAAATAGAGAGTTAAGAAAACAACAAAATATCTAGCTGGCAAGAGCTAAAGATAGACTTAACTAATTGTTTTCATTATTTTATTTGACTAGAGTTAAGTGATTGATTTAAAGAAGATTTGTATAGTTGGCATAAAGATAACTACAAGATAAATCAAGAGTTATGCTTTAAATCAGATTGGCTGGATTATTTTTCATGCCAAGAATCAAGAAACGGTGAATATCATGTCTATATAAGAGACAGGCTTAATTTATTTTTGAATAATCACGAAGAGGGGGAGTGAATAGAAAGAGGATGCTGAAGAGAAACTGATGAAGGATAACTTCATACAGTCCTGATCAATCAAGGTGAAGGAGAGCTAAAGAATTCTGCAGACACCAACGAACAGTGAAGCACAACATCAAAGAGCAGAAAGTGTGGAGCATAAAGTATTTAATTGATACATTTATCAGAGAGGTAATGTACTTAAATAGATCTTAAAATATGCAATTCAAGTTGCATTGGAAACTGGTCATTGTGTTTCAGTTTAACCATTAAAGTATCAAGTCTCTTAACATAGCAGGACTTAACTATCTTCTATGTATTGAGGTACATCCCAAGGAGTACCAAAAAGGTTGATTCATGAAAGTAGCACTAGATTTTCCTAAACCATATTTCCAGTCTAAGAAGGAGGTTGATTCAAGGATGGTAGCAAACTGAGTTTCCCAATACTAAGTGACAAATTCTATGTATAAAATCCTCTAACAAGGTCACACCTAATAGTGTGTTTGTAACCTTTAATAGGGCTGGCTCCTAACAGGGCTCACTTTAGAAGAGTGAAAATTTGGGGTACCGGTCCTAGTATTTTTTTTCCTTAATAGGGTTTCCAAGTTAAATTGCTTGTGTTATGTGTGTATGGTTTATTACTTTACTATTTTACATTTCACATATGCATTTTTGGATTTATTGGTATACTCTACATATTTACTAAGTGTCAGTAAATAAGTTTTTGGTGCAGAGCACCCTAGGGTTTTAGCTCCAAAGCCCTAGCTGTTTAGCAATGGTGGTCCGAGAGCAGATCATAGTTAGCAGTCAGTCTTTTTCCTAAACATTAATAGTTCTTAACTCCTAGCGCAAGAGCAGGACAGTCACACAGTCGGCAGATGATCAGCAGTTAACATGAAACAGGCTGCGATGACACGACAAAGGCTTATCGCCAAGTTGGAAGATTATCAGCGATTAGCATGAAACAGTCTACGATTAAGCGACAATGCTTATCGCAAAGTTGGCAGATGCTCAGTGGTTAGGATGAAACAAATCGCGATGAAGCTACAATGGCTATCGCAAAGTCGGCAGATGCTCAGCGGTTAACAGGAAACAGTTTACGATGACGCGACAAGGCTTATCGCACAGTCGGCAGATGATCGGCAGTTAAGTTAATAGGTGTGGCGACAATGTGACGACAGTGTATCTCCAAGTCACAAGATAATCGCTGGTTAAGTGAATAAGTTCTGCGAGAGTGAGATGACCGTGTGTCGCGTGATCGCAAGATAACAGGTAGTTAGTTATAAAGTGTTGCGGTGACGCGACAACAGTGTGTCGTAAGGTCACAGGACAACAGGTGATTAAGTCACTCAGTGTTGCGATGATGTGACAACAGTGTGTCGTAAGGTCACAGAACAACAGGCAGTTAAGTCACTCAGTGTTGCGATGACGTGACAAAAGTGTGTCGTAAGATCGCAGGATAACAAGCAGTGAAGTTTCTAAGTATTGCAATAACGCAAAAACAATGGATCGCAAGATCGGTAGGCATGGCTATTAGGACTCACGACATTGCGACTAGCTAAGAAAGAGTTACGATGCCACAGACAAAGGAAGAAAATATGTTGACTTGTCAACATCACAGAGGTAAGTGGAAAAGTCAGTGACACGGAGGAAAATGATGTCCATGTCGACAACCATGCTGAGGAAGATCTTGATGACAGTTACGGGAGGAAGATGAAGAGCCGAGGTAGTTAGAATCCTCAGGTGGGTAGGTAACCTAGAAACGGTTACAAATCAAGAAGAGGCCGAATATATAAGCAAGGAAGGAAACTTGTACCAGAGGTTGGAAAAATTAGAGATTGAGCAGACTAGCATAGAAGATTTTAGTTTACATTGTAATTTTCAGGTTTTCAATAAAGAATAGTTTCCTGTGTATTCTGTGTGTGTTCCTGTTGCGTACAGACTTCTGTAGAGTAGGATTTTGAATTCACTTAAGCACCATGGATGCTTTTTGACTCTGATAATCCTTCCTATGGAGTGTGACCATCAAAAAGCATCCCTCATGTATTTTTTCTATTTTTGTGTTTGGGATTGAGAAGAGGCTAGTCAGAATTGTAGACAAGTTCTAGGTGAGCTAAATGACCCGGCTAGAGAACTTGTAGGAGAGAGAGATAGAAGGAGAAAGGTGCATGACTGACTTTATTCATTCATGGAGAGAAAGATAAGGTAAAGAGTAGAAATTTTTAGTGGGTAGGAAAGCTAGGAGAGGGGGAGCATAGCAATCCTTCTAGTTAGGGTCTGTGAGTAACCCTAAGAGACTCAAGTGTGAGTCTAGAGGATCCTGAAGTGAATAGGGTCCAAAGTGAGATTCCTAAGAAAGAGTAGGAGTCTAGGAGAGCAAGGTGACCTCCCCATCAAATTGGTATCAGAGCCCAGTTAAAGATTTGGGTTTGAAATTCGTAGATGTTTCAAAGTATTGAGGAATCAGTAGGAGAATCAGCCATGGTGACAAATGTAGAGTTGGCTAAAGAGGTGAATGAGCAGAAGGAGAAAAATAGACTCATTGAGGAAACTCTAGAGTTAATGAGAAAATAACTAGAGGACATTGCTGATAAAGAAACTGGAGAAGCAGAGAGTTCCAGTAAAGGAAAAGTTGTTGCAGTGGAGGATGTTATACCAGAACCAGACCCTCCTATGCCAGAAGAACCTTTCTTGAAGGCTATCAAGGCACTAGGTGGAAAAGCATTAGAAGGAGTACAAGTACTTGCTGGAAAAATGGATTCTGAACTGGTAATGGAATGGATTGAAGGAATGGAGAATCATTTTGATTGTGAAGGAGTGACTGAAGCACAGAAAGTGAAAGTTGCTAAGTCTAGATTAAGAGGA
>MU223762.1:2153948-2169529 GCA_018584345.1 Thuja plicata
GAATAGGTCCCTACAAGATATTGGAGAAATATGGGCAGAATGCCTATAAAATTGATTTACCTAACAATTTGGATATGTCACCTATTTTTAATGTGCAGGATCTTATTCCATATAGAGGACCAGTGATACCTGAGACTACTCAAAAGATGGAGGTATGAAAAGATATTCAAGATATACAGGTGAAAGCTAAGTCCAAGTTGCAAGTAGAGAAAATCCTGGATTCACAAGTTCAGAAGACAACTCGACGAAGGGTATACAGAGAATACCTTGTCAAATGGTTAGGTTTACCAGAAGCAGAAGTGACATGGATGGACGAAGAAGACTGTAGAAAAAAAGGAATTAGTTTGGCATTGTTGCTGACTAATTCAAACTAAATTCTTCCTTCTCAGGGGGGAGTATTGTGCAGAGCACCCTAGGGTTTTAGCTCCGAAGCCCTAGCTGTTTAGCAATGGTGGTCCGGGAGTAGATCACAGTTAGAAATCAGTCTTTTTCCTAAACATTAACAGTTCTTAACTCCTAGTGCAAGAGCGGGCCAGTCGCATAGTCGGCAGATGATCAGCAGTTAACGTGAAATAGGCTGCGATGACACGACAAAGGCTTATCGCCAAGTTAGAAGATGATTGATGGTTAGCATGAAACAGTATGTGATTACGCAACAATGCTTATTACAAAGTTGGCAGATGCTCAGTGGTTAGGATGAAACAGCTCACGATGAAGCGACAATGGCTATCACAAAGTCGGCAGATGCTCAACGGTTAACAGGAAATAGTTTGTGATGACGCGACAAGGCTTATCACACAGTCGGCAGATGATCAGTGATTAAGTTAATAGGTGTGGTGACAATGCGATGATAGTGTATCTCCAAGTCGCAAGATAATCGGCGGTTAAGTGAATAAGTGCTGCAAGAATGAGATGACTGTGTGTCACGTGATCATAGGATAATAGGCAGTTAGTTATAAAGTGTTGCAGTGATGCGACAACAGTGTGTCGTAAGGTTGCAGGACAACAGGCGGTTAAGTCACTCAGTGTTGCGATGACGCGATGACAGTGTGTCGTAAGGTCACAGAACAATAGGCGGTTAAGTCACTCAGTGTTGCGATGACACGACAACAGTGTGTCGTAAGATCATAGGATAACAAGCAGTGAGGTTTCTAAGTATTGCGATAATGCGACAACAACGGATCTCAAGATCGGCAGGCATGGCTATTAGGACTTGAGACATTGCGACTAGCTGAGAAAGAGCTACGATGCCACAGACAGAGGAAGAAAATATGTTGACTTGTCAACATCGCAGAGGGAAGTGGAAAAGTCAGTGACACGGAGGAAAATGATGTCCACGTCAACAACCATGTTGAGGAAGATCTTGATGATAGTTATGGGAGGAAGATGAAGAGCCGAGGAAGTTAGAATCCTCAGGCAGGCAGGTAACCTAGAAACGGTTACAAATCAAGAAGAGGCTGAATATATAAGAAAGGAAGGAAACTTTTACCAGAGGTTGGAAAAATTAGAGATTGAGCAGACTAGCACAGAAGATTTTAGTTTACATTGTAATTTTCAGGTTTTCAATAAAGAATAGTTTCCTGTGTATTCTGTGTGTGTTCCTATTGTGTACAGACTTCTGTAGAGTAGGATTTTGAATTCAGTTAAGCACTATGGATGCTTTTTGATTCTGATAATCCGTCCTATGGAGTGTGACCATCAAAAAGCATCCCTCATGTATTTTTTTTCTATTTTTGTGTTTGGGATTGAGAAGAGGCTAGTCAGAATTGTAGACAAGTTCTAGGCGAGCTAAATGACCCAGCTAGAGAACTTGTAGGAGAGAGAGATAGAAGGAGAAAGGTGCATGACTAACTTTATTCAGTCATGGAGAGAAAGATAAGGTAAAGAGTAGAACTTTTTGGTGGGTAGGAAACCTAGGAGAGGGGGAGCATATAAATCCTTCTAGTTAGGGTCTGTGAGTAACCCTAAGAGACTCAAGTGTGAGTCTAGAGGATCCTGAAGTGAATAGGGTCCAAAGTGAGATTCCTAAGAAAGAGTAGGAGTCTAGGAGAGTAAGATGACCTCCCCATCAGTTTTAGTGCTTATCGATAATCAAGGAGAATAAGGTCAGAAAAGGAAAACCAACAGATAGTTAATTATTATAAAGTATTTCATGGCACGCATCTTGTAAGGGACATAATAATCTGAGGTTTATTTGATTGGTGGTTAGAATAAAGAAAAGTTTTTAAAGCCACTAATTCACCCCCCCTCTCAGTTATTACTAACAATTGGTATCATAGCTTGTGTACTTAGAAGGAAGGTTTCAATACCTAAGTCAGGATCACCAGATGAACAAATGAGATGTGCCCAAGTTGAACAAAGACAAATTTGCTTCATGCTAGATCAGGATAAGAATCCACATATCAGGTATTGGTAATGATGTTACTCAATACTTAGATAATGAATATGTTTTGACTATAGGATCTTTGACAGTAGATCAATTGAGAGAGAATCATGAGCATAACTGCATGGTTATAGAGCTTTCTTCCTCACTCTCTGATACTAAATTTGAAGATGTCATTGATTGCAAAACTGCAAAGAAAATGTGGGACAAACTGAAGCTTGTACATAGAGGTGATACAAATGTTCTGAGAGCCAAGGAAGAAAGCCTTAGAGGAAAATTTCATGATCTCAGAGCGAAAGAAAGAGAAAACATCACATAGTACAACACAAGAAGAAAAGAAGTAGTCAATGCTATACGAGGTGTTGGAGGTACACTTGAAGAGGAGACAGTGGTAAGTAAAATCTTAAGAACCTTACTGCCTGTATATGCTATTAGAGTTTTTTCTATTCAAGAAATGAGAGCAGTAGCAAACAACATTTTTACTCTTGATAGTTTAATTGGTAGAATGATTTCATTTGAGATGAATAACCTTGATAATAGTGTCTTACCAAACTTAGAGTCTGCGTTTAAGTCTTCTATGAGAATAAGAAAATCAAGTCAAAGACACACATCTAGAAGAGATAGTGAAAGTGGAAGTGAAGAAGAAGATCTAGATGAAATATAAGCACTCATGGCAAGGAAAATGCAGAGAGGCAAAGGTAAATACAAAGGCAAGTTACCACTTGTATGCTTTAATTGTAGAGAGATTGGACACTTTGCTGCAAGATGTCCTGACAGAAGAAAAGATGACAAAGGTAATGATAGATCTTTTGAGAAGAAATCTGACAGAGGTGATAACAAAGATTACAAAAGTTACCAACAATAAAAAAGAAGAGATACCCGAGACTACAAGGTTAAAGGCAAGAAGGCTAGCTACCTAGCTGCTTGCAAAGATGAAGATACTGACACCGAATTTGATGAAGACATCAAGATGGTATTTGTAGCTATGAAAGATGATTCAGATGAAGATGAAAGGCATCTAGAAACTGCACTCATATCTAAGGTTAGCAAGAATGACATCTGGATTATTGATAGTGGCTGCACTCACCACATGACTGGTGACAAAGAAAATTTTAATAATTTTGAGTATTATAATGGTGGTACAGTAAGAATGGGTAATGATACACCTTGTTCAGTTGAAGGTTAAGGAACTATAATGTTTAATAACCTGATTAAATGTGAAAATGCTTATTGGGTAAAAGTATTGAATTATAATTTGTTGAGTGTTTCTTAGCTGAATAATTCAGGTCACAGAGTAGTATTTGAGAACAAGAAGGCAAAGATCTTCAATGAATCAGGAAAACTGATTGGTATCGGTGAACAGACTAAAGGTAACTTATTCTATCTAAATGATACTGACACCACTTGCTTAATGACTAGAAACGAAGACATATGGTTGTGGCACAAAATATTATGTCATGTGAATTTTGTCAACATGATAAAAATAAGCAGAAGAAGAAATGTACGAGGCTTACCGACAATGACAAAGCCAGACAACAACATGTGCAAAAATTGTCAAAAAGGTAAAATGACAAAGTCTAGTTTCAAAAGTAAAACCCATACATCTGATGATATTCTAGAATTAGTCCATACTGATTTATGTGGACCTATGAGGACAAAGAGCTATTATGGAGATAGATATTTTATTCTCTTTGTTGATGATTACTCTAGAATGATGAAAGTTATGTTTCTAAAAGATAAATTTGAAGCATTTAAGATGTTTAAGTGGTATAAGGCTATGGTAGAAAAACAAAGTGGTATAGATTTGAAATGTTTGAGATCAGCTAGAGGAGGAGAATTTACATAAGATGAATTCACTAATTTCTGTAATGAGCATGGTATAAAAAGACAGGTTTTTGCACCAAGAACACCACAACAAAATGGGATTGCTAAGAGAAGGAATAGATCAATAGTTGATTGTGTAAGAACACTGATGATAAAGAAAGGCATCACCTAAATATTCTGGAGGGAAGCTGTCAGCACTGCTATTTATACACTAAACAAAGTACAATTGAAGAAGGACACAAAGAAGACACCTTATGAGCTATGGTATGGTAAAACACCCAATGTAAGTTACTTCAAGATCTTTGGTAGTCAATGTTATGTCTTAAAGGATGAAAAAAATGGAAAGCTTGATGCCAAAAGTGATGAAGGTATTTTTCTGGGGTATTCTACTAAAAAAAAAGCTTTTAAATATCTTATCAAAGCCTCTAACAAAATAGTTGAAAGTGCAAATGTAAAGATCGATGAGTTTGCAGAAAAGAATGAGCTGGAAAGCACAAAAGAACCAGAGGACTACAACAAGTTTGTATACTATGAAGAATCCAACACTCTACCTGAGCAATAGCGTTTAATCCCCAAACAACAAAATGTTGCAACCAACAATCAGACTGTTGTTACCGATGGTCGGGATAATGATCAAGAAAATGTACAAGGTAATGAAGATTAGGAAAATGATCAAGCTGATAGACAAATAACTGTACCTATACTTGCAAGATATGTAAGAAGGAACCATCCATAGATATAGATCATAGGAGATAAGAAAGCTGGTACAAGAACAAGAAGTAAGTCTTTAAACTCAAATTGTTTAATTTGTGAGTTTGAACAAAAATTTGTCAATGATGCACTAGATAATGAAGAATGGATAAGTTCTATGAATGATGAGATTGAGAAGAACAAAACATGGTCACTTGTGCCAAGACCAGATGATAAGAATTTCATCGGTACAAAATGGATATTTAGGAATAAGTTGAACAAGAATGGAGAAGTCACAAGGAACAAAGCAAGACTAGTATGCAAGGGGTATGCACAGGAAGAAGGTATAGACTATGGAGAAACCTTTGCACCTTTTGCTAGGCTAGAAGGAGTAAGAATACTACTTGCTTATGCTACATTCAAAAGATTCAAAGTATATCAAATGGATGTCAAGTCAACATTCCTAAATGGAATACTTGAAGAAGAGGTATAGATTGAGCAACTAGAAGGGTTTGTTGATCCAAACAAGAGGAACATGGTATGTAGACTTCAAAAAGCCTTGTATGGATTGAAACAAGCTCCTAGAGCCTGGTATGAATGAATTCACTCCTATCTAATAAGTATTGGATTCATAAGGACTAGTGAAAATAGTAATCTTTATTTGAAAGAAGATACTGATGCTAACACTTTGATTGCTGAAATATTTGTTGATGACATCATATTTGGAGGAAATGATATGTTATGAAAATCATTTGCTGATGAGATGAGAAAATAATTTGAGTTGTCTATGTTTGGAGAGATCAAGTTCTTTCTTGGTCTATAGATCATTCAACAAAGTGAAGGTATTTTCATTACATAGTCTAAATACATCAAAGAGATCCTGAAAATATTCAAGATGGAAGATTCCAAACCAGTTGGAACACCGATGGCTACTAGATGTAAGTTAACAAAGGAAGACAAGACAACAGAGGTAAATCAGACTTTGTACAAATCAATGATTGGAGAACTCATGTATGTTGTACAGACTAGACCATATATTGCACATGCAGTAGGAATTATTGCTAGATTTTCTTCTAATCCCAGGGAATCACATATGACTGCTGTAAAAAGAATCTTAAGATATTTGAAGAATACTAAGGAATTTGGCTTATGGTATAAAAGAGAAGGAGAATTTGAACTAAAAGTGTTTACCGACGCTGATTGGGCTAGAAATCTTGATGACCAAAAGAGCACAACTGGAGGAGAATTCTTTATGGGTGACAGACTTGTCACATGGATTAAGAAGCACAGATGCATCTCACAGTCTACTGTAGAATAAAAATATGTTGTTGCTATTGCAAATTGCTCAAATATTGCATGGATCAAACAGTTGCTGGAAGGTATGCATATGAATATCTTAGAACTAGTGACTATCTATTATGATAACACCAGTGCAATAAAAATTTCCAAGAATCCAGTCATGCATGCAAAGACTAAACACATTGCCATCAAGTATCATTACTTAAAAGAGAAAGTTCAAGAAAAAGAGGTGATACTTGAGTATGTGCAATCAAAAGAACAATTAGCTGATATCTTCACCAAGCCACTGCCCAAGGATACATTTGAGTACCTCAGAAAGAGACTAGGGGTAAAACCCTTGTCTACCAGTCAGTAAAAGACTAAAGGCTACATCAACCTATATATTATCAAAATATCATTCATGTTGATGTAAGAAAAAGGATGAACTTCAAAGCTACATCAATATATAGAAAGGTATATATCAGAACGAAGCACCAGAGCATATTGTTGTATTGTTGATGGATATGGGAAATTCAAGGAATATATTATGGATGGAAGAAAATGATTATTTGACATTAATGTCTAATATTTGTAAGATATTTGTTTGGCATTGTTGTTAAAGGGAGAGAAAGTATCCATATTATCACAATCTTAAAGAAAAAAGAAATATTATCCATTATCAGATTACTTCAACAGGGAGAGATTATATCCAAAGGGAGAGTTTCTGACAAGACAGAGACATCAAAGAAGAAGAACAGTCAAAAGAGAGATATTGAAACAAGGAAAGGACACAACACATTAGAACAAGAAACACAGAGAACTGCAAGAATCTAAGCTAACATAGAGCTTTTCGATGGTCAGACATTTATATCGGTTATCAAACAAACTATTTGGTGGTTTGATAAATCTCAACAATTGTATTTCATACTATATTAGAAATAGTATAGTGTGATAATATTGTATGTTGCCATCAATGCCAAAGGGAGATATTGATGACATGCAACTAATTAAATGTTTGATACTGTTAAGTTGAAGATAATGCAAGACATTAAATCAGTTAATGATTTGTATTGTCATTGATGTCAACTTGATATCATCTGTATGGTCATGTATACAATGCCAAAGACTTCAAAGAATCAATGGAACAAAGATTATACTTTCAGAAATACATAAAAGTAAAGTATTCACTAAGTGACAGATCACATCGACTGAGTGCACACCATCAGTAAAGGCAAAGAACCAAAGTCACAGTGATACCCGAAGAGCAGAAGATAGTATTTCCCGATGAAGTAAAATCATAGGATGCCTGATGAGCTGAGAACAAAGTTTCTTGATAAGTAAAGTCCAATGATGCCCGACGGATGGAGATCCTGAGGCTGATTGAAGTCACACTGATGGAACTGGTAGTTTTCACTGATGACTAACTGCAGAGTTGACCGACATAACAAAGAGTTTAGAAAATGACAAAATATCTAGCTGGCAAGAGCTAAAGATAGACTTAACTAGTTATTTTCATTTTTTTATTTGACCAGAGTTAAGTGATTGATTTAAAGAAGATTTATACAGTTGGCATAAAGATAACTACGAGATAAATCAGGAGTTATGCTTTAAATTAGATTGGCTGGATTGTTTTTTATGCTAAGAATCAATAATCAAGAATCAAGAATCAAGAAATGGTGAATATCATGTCTATATAAGAGACAAGCTTAATTTATTTCCTAATAATCATGAAGAGGAGGAGTGAATAGAAAGAGGATGCTGAAGAGAAACTGATGAATGATAACTTCATACAGTCCTGATCAATCAAGCTGAGGGAGAGCTAAAGAATTCCACAGACACTGACAAACAGTGAAGCACAACATTAGAGAGTAGAAAGTGTGGAGCATAAAGAATTGAATTGATACATTGATTAGAGAGGTAATGTACTTAAATAAATCTGAAAATCCGCAATTCAAGTTGCATTAGAAATAGGTCATTTTGTTTCATTTTAACCATTGAAGCATCAAGTCTCTTAATAGAGCAGGACTTAACTGTCTTCTATATATTGTGGTACATCCCAAGGAGTACCAAAAAGGTTGATTCATGAAAGTAGCACTAGATTTTCCTAAAGCCTATTGCTAGTCTAAGAAGGAGAGGCTGATTCAAGGATGGTAGAAAACTAAGTTTCCTGATACTAAGTGACAACCTCTATGTATAAAATCATCTAACAAGGTCACACCTAATAGTGTGTTTGTAACCTTTAACAGGGTTGGTTCCTAACAGGGCTCACTTCAGAAGAGTGAAAATTTGGTGTACCAGTCCCAGTGGTTTTTTCCCTTAACAGGGTTTCCATGTTAAAATCCTTGTGTTACGTGTGTATGGTTTATTACTTTAGTATTTTACATTTCACATATGCATTTCTAGATTTATTAATTTACTCTACATATTTACTGAGTGTCGGTAAATAAGCTTTACTACTTATCGGTAATCAAGGAGAATAAGGTCAGATAAGGAAAACTGACATATAGCTAATTATTATAAAGTATTTCATGGCATGCATCTTGTAAGGGACATAATAATCTGAGGTTTATTTGATTGGTTTTTAGAATAAAGAAATTTTTTTGAAGCCAATGATTCACCCCCCTTGCTCTTAGTTAGTACTAACACAATCAGGGTCCTAAATAGACACAGAAGTAAGAGAGGATGCATAAATGATGGGACAATCTTATGGTGGTCAAAAAAACCCGTGAAGGAGGGCTAAATGTTCTTAACATGGAAGTGCTTCCATTTTAAGACGATACACATGTGAAGCTGTTGACCTAGCTTACAAAGTAGTAAAGAAGAATATTGTATTTGACCTAGCAGAATTGTAGCTCACTCAGTTGAGAAATAATACAGAGAGCATCTGAGTATCCAAAACCAATTCATGTAAGTTTGGTTCTCTTCTAATTTGCATACTATTTTATGTTGAGAAGTTCTTTCCCTCCAAAGGAACAATAACATGGAAGAAGGATAGACCAATTATCCATGAAATTAATGAATTCATAGCGAAGATGGGAGATAACTTTGGTAGCATTATGGATGGATACTTTGAGGGTTTCAAACAGAAGATGTAGAGTAGACATAGAATTCCCAAGCAACTAGTTGAGAAGTACAAAGATGAAATCAATTTTCTAGTTGATTGTGATAAAGTGTATATACAAGCAATAAAGCCTAGGGTTGCATGGGTGCAAACCCTACCATATGAAGTTAACAATGATGACACTAAAGATATCATATAGGCTCTTGCGAATGAAGCTATCAATCCAAAGGCACCTTACTTTGGAACCTATGAGGAAGAAAAGAGAGGGATATCTTGGGAGATTGAGATTCCTAAGATATTGAAAAGAGGTAGAAAGAAATTTGATACACTCAAGAAGAAGTATGGCAAGACCTCTGACTCTCCTACCATCTCTGAGAGTAAAGAGGACACAATTAAAATAGAGGATACATATAAGATAGAGGAAATTGAATCTGACAAGGAAGAAACTAATGTTAATCCTCCATAAAAGAAGAGGAAGACAACACCTAGACAGAAAAGGGAAAAAGGCACTACTCCTATTGCCACCCTGAGGAGATCAAGGAGAAAAATTATACTAAGTGATGAAGAGGATGATGATGAAGAAGATACTGTGGTCTTCACTAAACCAACACCCACACTTGATCAGAAGATTAAAGACCTTAAAGAAGGAAGAGACATGAGTTCTTTGAAGTCACTAAAGTATGCTTCTAGGATAGAAGAAGAAAAGAATAAGATTGAGCAAGCAATGGTGGAGAAGATGGAAAAGTGGAAATATGACCCTTCCAAGTTGAAGAGTTATATGATTGAAGACTTATTTAAGGAAGTATCTATTCCATAGAAGAATGTAGTACAAATTGAAAGAGATATAAGGGAAGAAACATAGATATAAGGGAAGAAACATTGAAGCAGGTCATTCTTGCAATGAAAGGAAAGAAGTGAAAGAGGTCTTGAGAAAATATGAGAATAATCACACCCCCAGATTCAGGGAATTCCAAATATTGAGAAAGAACATAGAAGAAGCAGCTTAACATGCCACATTAGTGTGGAAATCAATATTTGAGATAGAAGAAGGCAATGTGAAGGAAGAGGTACCGATTACAGACCCTCCAACACAAGGAAATGATGATACTCTACCTGAGGTATAGACTATTAAAGATTCCAACATAGAGAAGATTGCAGTTGAGGTATTGGCATATCTGCCCCAATCTCCTATACATAGTATAGTAACTCTAAGAAAAGACAAGGTTGCAGAATCTACATCCAAACAAAAAAACACCGAGTAACATGCTCCTCTTACTACTGAGACATAAACACCCAAGTCATAGAAAGGAAAGGTAGACATTCCTACTATTGATTCATCAGTAAATATTGATCCAGAAATTAGTACTATAAAGGTCAATGACCTAATTGGATTGAATACTAAAGAAAAGAATGAGGTAGGTAAAGGTAAGGAAATTGTTCCTTCACTGAGTCCTAAGTCAAAGGTAGTAACTACTGATGAGATAGATCTAGATAAAGAGATTTCAATTCCTAATTGGGATCTATCCAACCTATCTATAGAACAAATGGATATTTTGGGAGAACTGTGGAAGAAAAGAGCCTCAGAGAAAAAGATCTGAAAGGAAAGACAAAGGAATAAATTACTTGAAGATGTTAAAGGCATATTTGTAGATGCATTGCAGATTGAATTCAATGAGAGTGACTCAATAATGGACCAACTTGTTGAAATTGTCCACAAGTTCAACACAAATATGAATGGTCAGGAGAAGTTACTTGAGAAGGCAGAGAAAAAATTTGAGAACAAGGTTCTATAGAACATTGCAAAGAAGATTGCAATTGACCAGGTGCATCTTACAAAGATCATCAACACTCTACAAACCAATGTGAAAAATGTGGTAGCACTATTTATAAAGTTGAATGAATCATCTAACGTTACTATGGAAATCAAGAACAAATTAGTAAAGATCGATGCACACATGAAGGAAAGTGCAAGGCAGTTAGCAATTGACCTGAGCACTAGTTCTACTCACTTCATGAAAATAAAGTATCTTACTAATTTGCAAGATAAAGTGTTGAGAGAAGAAGCAAGGATCAGAGAATCTCTTACAACAATGTAGAGCAAACTTGTACCACACATGGATGGAATGTAGAAACCCATAACACATGCTAAGACACTCATTCATGAAAACAACTTCTCAGTTGCCAACCTAATGATAGAGCTATCTGCAAAGCTACAAGTTGAATTGTACATCTTGAAGGTGCTACATGACAATTGGGACAACACTCTATCTAAAATTTTGAAGTTACATAGTGATTTTCTATCCTATTTCAGGATAACCCTGTAGATGTCACTTTTTGGCATTCCTATAAAAAACAAGGGGGAAATATCATTTTATAAAGGGGAAAATATCATTGTAAATATCACTTGTACAATGAATAGTGAAGAAGATATATTTTATAATAAAAATTTTGAAAAATACAAAAACAGAGTCAGTTGCACCTGAGCAGCAGAGGTAGTGTCAAAACCTGAACAAACAGTAAGGGGGAGTTTTGACATATCAGATACAGAGTTTAATGATAAGTGTTTTTGTCACTAATGCCAAAGGGGGAGATTGTAGACCTTATGGCAAGACATATTGTCAATTAGTGCCAAAAAACTTAGTCATTCAGTGTTGCCTGAGTATAGAACTTTGCCCAAGTGTTCAGTATCGCTCGAGTGATAGTTTATCACCCGAGTAGTCTTTTGGACCCGAGTGACAGTTTGAAGCTGACTTTGCATATATTGTTAAATATAAAGTTGTTTATTGCAAGCTGAATTACAAATTTATTTGTTGGATAAAGATATTTATATGTAAGATAGTTTGGGTTATCCAATATGCAAAATAATAAGAATATATATGAAAAGATAATGGAAAACAAAGTCTTATCTATCACATTCAGGTGATCAGTTATATTCAAAGGATCTTATTCAGTGTCAATCATAGTTTCATAGAGCAGATCATGAACTGGTTCATTCTCATAGATGGATCAGAAAAATCCTTTAACAAGGTGGAACTAATAGCCCTTTCTTTAAATCTCTTAATCGAGTTGCATTACTTATTGTATTGTACAAAATCCTTTAACAAGGTGGACCTAAAAGTCCTTTCTATGATCCTAACAAGGCAAACCATTAGAAGTGGTCATTGTAAGCATTAATAGGCTAAATTTATACTACAGTACTAAATTTTGTGGGTATCATCCCCACCCTAGTTTTACTTTCTTTTGGAAGGTTTCTGGGTAGCCAAATATTGTGTTATGTGTTTGATCTGAGTCTTTAATCTCAAGTTATATGCATGCAAAAAATAAATTTAATCTAATTGTGGATTAAAAGGATTAAGTTTTATTGGTTCCTGATTCACCCCCTCCCCGCTCTCAGTCACTAGGCACATCATATAATTCCAACACAAACACTCACAACATACTTCTCACTTTCTTCCCTAGCTGGACCATTATTAAGCTCGCCTAGGGTAAGAACTCCCATATCATAACTATCACTTATCCTACAAGAAACAAAGAAAATAAAACTATATATAGGAGCTCCTCTTAGATTCTATCTTGACACATGGTTCTCACCACGTATTCAAGAACCTTGAGGAGCCATTTGATATTTACAACCCAGAACGGGGAAAAAACTTACAAACTTGAAAAATGAAAACAAACTAAGCTTCTTGCACTTATAAAAGACAACAATGCTCAAAGATAGTCTAGAAACACACTTTGTAACTTTTTTATTCACTTCTTGAATCTCTATATAAAAAAAATCCTCTCTATGAAAACAAGTTGCATCTAGCTATATATTTCGCGTTCTTCAACAACTTTTACCAACCACTTAAATGAAGGCATGAGCGATCAATAAGTAACCTTCCCATCACTCAAAAAAGTGTAACTTCCCATTTAAGACAAAGGTGACTTGTAAGGAGCCATTAAAATTGAGTATTTTGGTCACAAAAGACAAAAGCCATGATTTTTCAGGTCATTAACCAACATTACCAAGCATCAACACCGAGCGCTAGAATGAGCTCAGCATCAACACCGAGTGTTAGTAAAAATTGGATACCAGTGAGAAATGCCAAGAAGTATCACCGAGTGACATCACTGAGTGGCACAATGTAAACAAAGCAATACCATTGAGAGGCCTGAGCAACATCACCAAGAAACATAGTGTAAACCGAGCATCAGTACTGCCTGAACACTAATGTAAACTGAGCACTTCATCTTAATGCCTTTTTACCATCTTTGGTTGCTAGTGCCTTGGTTGGATTTCTAGAGGCTTTCAAACTACCCCAACACACACTAAACTAAAAAAACAAGAAACTAAACAACTATGGTGTTTGTTCACCAAATTGACCTCGGTCATTACAAGAGTGGTTGAACAAAACACCTTACAAACAACTTACAAAGGTGCTCTTGCACCATACTCCCCCAAAAGAGACAAATCAACTTGTAGGTGATTAGATCAAGTAAGGGTCGATCCCTAACTTCTTGAAGTCAGTCTCTTGTATCCATGTAGCCTCTGAATCAACTTTTCCTTGCCATTTTACCAGATGTTCCATATAGGTCTACTTTCTAGTCTGTTTAGCAACTCTTGAGTTCAAAATCTTCTCAGCCTTTGGTTTCATTGCAACTGGAAGTTTTAGTGCTTTGAGATCCTCTGTATCCACTACCAGATTAGAACCTCCCTCTAGAATTTTTCCTTTATAGGATGCTAGATCTACCATATTAAAAACTGGAGATAATCCTATGTCTATAGGAAGATCAACTTTATAAGCATTAGACTCATACTTTTCTAAAATTATACAAGGGCCTATCTTCCTCATCTAGAGTTTACTCATAACACCCTTTTTCAGCCTTTCTTTGTTTAGCTTCACCATGAAAAAATCTCCAACTTGAAACTGAACATCTCTTTTCTTGGCATCTACCTTCTACTTGGTGTGAGTTTAACTCTCCCCTAATACTTTCTTCACTGTATCATGGAATTCTTTCATGGATTGAGAAAAATATTCATTATACCCACTCTTCTCTGCATTGCTTCTAAGATCTCTGAGTTCATAGATACTCCTGGGGTGAATCTCATATGCTATTTCAAAAGGGATCTTTCCAGTGGATTTGTTAACCGTATCATTATAGGAAAATTCTACTTGAGCAAGTAACTAATCCCATGATTATCCATATTAGTTGGTGAGGCATCTCAAAATATTTCCTAAACTATGGCTCACCACTTCAGTCTGACCATTAGTATGTGGATGATATGCCAAGCTAAAGAAAATATTTGTACCAAGCTTCTGCCACAAGGTTTTCCAAAAATGACTCATAAACTTAGAGTCTTAGTCTGATAAAATACTCAAAGGTAATCCATGTATCCTTACTGCCTCTCTAAGGAATATATTTACTATGTAACATGCATCATGTGTGGTTTTACATGGCACAAAGTGAGCCATTTTTCTAAACCTATCCACAATCACAAATATGTTGTCCATTCCCTGCTTGGTCTTCAGAAGCCCAACTACAAAATCCATACTGAGGCACTCCCAAGGTCTAGTTGGGATTGGAAGTGGTTGATACAATCCTGCATTGGATGAGGTCCCCTTAGCCTTTTGATAGACTATAGAAGGCTCTACATATCCTTGGACATCCCTGCTCATTTTTGGGCAATAGTAGTATTTCTTCACCAATTTTAGGGTTTTATTCAACCCAAAATGTCCACTTAATGAACCATTGTGCTTCTCATGTACTAAGTTCTCCCTCATTGAACCTCTCAATACATAAAGTTATCCTCCTTTAAACAAAATACCTTCTTGAAGAGTATACTTAGAGTACTCACTATGGAAGTGATTTTGAAAAACTTGACATACCTTGTATGCTGCTAAAAAGTCTTCATCTTCTGGATACAGATCCTTGAAGCTTTTGAGAGGAACCTCCTTACAGCAATATGGTGAGAATGCACGAAATCACAGAATATAGAGCAATAGCAGAATGCAAAATGAATCTATTGATCGCGGGCCACTTCGAGGGGGTAACCTCCTTTGAGCAAGCTCAATACAATAAATTCGTCCGTATCCAGCAAAGGCCTCAACCTACTCTTATATACTAAGTACGATCTAGAAAATTAATACTACCTATGCATGTGGGATGATAAAATATACTCACGGGGCGACTTACAAAGCATATGCGTCCAACAACACTACACTAACCAAATAAAAAGAAGGAACACACAGGTTCCTAACATCCCCTCTCCCTTAGAAAAAAGCTTTGTCCTCAAAGCTTAAGGTGTGGAAATTGTTGTTGTATCTGAAGAAGGGGTTCCCAGGTAGCATCCTCTGGTTGCAT
>MU223762.1:2201653-2227363 GCA_018584345.1 Thuja plicata
ATTCTTTCAAAGTAGCATCATCCCAAGAGGAAAAAAGAATATTCGATGAATTGTTTCTAATGTTAGCTGAGACTACTTCTGAGATTGACTTCTCAATAGTCAATACAACGTTATCCAGTGAAGAAGTCTAAAACTTAATTAATACTAATTTACAACTAATTAAATTAATTAATTAATTAATAAAACTATAATTTAAATTAATAAATATTAAATTAACACATTTAAATAAAAAAAATTACAAATTAAATAAAAAATGAAATGTAAAAATTTTATTTTAAAACAAAACTTAGCAAATAATATTAAAGTAAATGGGGGGGATCCCACGCGGGTCCCTTTCCCAACCCCCACACGCGTGCAGCAGTCCCTATTCCTAGGGCTATAGGGGGGGGAGGACCACGGTCCTCCTCCCCATGCGCTTAAACCTGCACAACAAGGAGAAGAGGAGGGGACATGGGTGGGGATGGGGTCCCACCACCCCTCCCTTCATTAATTAATACTTTTTTAAATTTATTTATTATGTTTTCAAACTTTACTTTCAAACTAACAATTGCGCTATTTTTTTTGGCAAAAGTCTATTTTTTTATTTTATTAATATAGTAATTCTGAAATTACGGAATTAAAATAGGATCTAATACTTTGCTTTTTACCTATATTCTTTTCCTTTCTAGATAACTTACTTTTTTTCTGGTGAAATAAATTTATCAGACTGTATAATTCCAGGGGCATATTTTTTTTTTAAAATTAATTTTTGACAAGGAATATATTCTTATTCTTAATTTATTTTTCCTTTCTCCTATAATTTAGACTATATAGCATTTAATTTATTGATTTATAGGAGTTTTATAGTGAATTATCTCATGAAATTTGGCCATCACTTCCCTACTATGCCAAGTCTAGATAAAATGTAGAAAATATAGATCTATGGGTTTTCTAGACACCCCAAAACAAGAAAACCCTAATAATCCTCTAGAAGCAAGAATTACAAACATGCATCCATCTAGCCATTATAAACTCCAAATTTCACAAAATTGAAAACAATACATGGAGGAATAAAACCTACCTAGAATCTAATGCAAGAACCGATGAATTGTGCCTTTGAGGAAGATAGAAAACCTGGAAGCCTCTAATCCCGATTCAACCACAGATCTAAGATCCACAAAGCACCAAACACATGCAACCTGAGAAATCCCAAAATCTCCAAACCCACAAGCAACCACAACAATCCCCAATTCTCCAAAAATGCAAAAACACCAAGAGCTCTCCAAAATGCCAAAAACCTGTTATGAGGGAAATGAGAGGAGAATTATCCTAAAGAGAATCAACTTCCCCTAATTGTGTAAACCCTCATGACAACTCCCCAATCAATCCCTAAATTAACTCCACTCAAAATTGAAAGTAAATCCAAATTAAATAATTAAAATATCCTTTATTGCCACAACTCAACTTTGACTCCTAATTACAAGTTGAGATATTTCAATTTGAAAAATACTTTTTCAACATAATTATGCACATGTAATTAATAAAATATTTAATTAAATAGATTAAATATTTGTCACAATAATGCATGCAACCAAATATTTAATTAAATAGATTAAATATTTGTCACAATAATGCATGCAACCAAATATTTAATTATTTAATTAATCAAATAAGCACATTAACTATAGTTTTCAATTAACTATTTAATTAAATCAAAATATTCAAATATTTCAATTTAATTAATTGTTTAAAACAAAATTAGGATATAACTAAATAATCAATTCAAATATAATCCATTAAATCACAGAATATGGAAAATCACTCAATAATCTGAAAATCACCTGAAAACATAATCAAGCAAAACACACCCAAACACAAGAGAAAGGGTATTCGAATTCTCTCAACCTAGACAAATCTGGATAAGGTAGTCATACTAAAACTCATCCTACATTAGGACGATTAGGCTTAGGTAAGGGTTTTGGATCTGTATGTTACCTCCCCTCTTTACCATTGAGATGAATATTTATGGGCACGCTCACTCCTGCCAATTTAGGGAGACGATGCCCTGTACCTGCAATCCTGTTATCAAAGAACATGTATGTACATACATAATATAATATCGCAATCAATGATAGGGATCAATCAAATGTGTGGATCTCGCTGAAGAAAGTAACTGCTTCTCCATCCTCTACCACAACAACACATCAACAAGTACATTCACATATAAGACAACCATACACATGCGAGTATGGGGTAAGTATATCATAATCTAAAATCAACATATAATAATCAACATGATAACATCATCACATCTATCTATGCATAAGGTAAAATCATGACATCATAAACAAGTATCATCATCAAATGAAATAATATCAACTCACATGAAATGTGGCCTTAAAGAATTTAGCCAATCAACTGAAACCAATGCCTAGAAGAGTACGACATCATAAACTAAAAAGAAAAACATGAGTGGATATTACATCAACCCCCCTAGGATTAGGCTTACTCCTGGAAGCCTGAAATAAATAGGGATAAAATCCCATAACCATGAAGCATCCTAATGAGTCATATATGACTCAGTGTGTAGATCCCATAGGAGCTTTCCCCACTCTCTGGTTAGAACTCTGAGGATCATTCCCCACTACAGGAAATTGAAACCTAGTTGCAGGCCCTCTACCCGTAGACTCAATCACAGGAGGATGATACACTGGAAGATGATAATCCAAAGCTGCATATGCTCCATGAGATCTACCAACGTTCCCAACTGTAGGTTCAAAAGTCGCAGGTCTTTGCTCAAAAAACTGAGACACACATTGTGGACAATTCACCGCAATGTGGCCAAACTGTCCACAGGTGAAACATCAGGTACCTATAAAATTGCCTCTCCCATTGGAGGGCATACTAAGATCACTCAACTCAAACTCTACATTCATGGAAATGATTATATTCACCTACCCTAACTTGCAGGTTTCATTGGATTCTCGAAAATGCCCTCCTCCCGCTCATGAGTGAACTGAAAAATGAGTTTCACTTTTCACTTTTTTTTTGTTTATATCACGTATTCATTGAACTTTTGACAAACTTGGGATAGTCAAAATTTCAATGAAATTGGGGTCATAAATAAAAAAATAATAATCTAAAAAGCCAAAAAAGGCCTTGTTCAAAATTTAAGGTAGAAAATAGCTATCAAATGTAGTAGTGTGTATGAATAAGCCAATAAATTCTCCTTGTGCATTTCATAGAATGGTCACTTAAATAGTGACTCTTAATGTGAAAATGGTATGACTCTATAACTATAAACACATTAAAATATCTAAATGCATATAAACCATAATAGATATTTTGGTGAGCTTACCAATGCAACTCTCATTATGACACCAAGTATTATGAAAATAATCAATAAATTTATTTTTTTCTTTAGAATCCTCTATGAAATTTTTTAACAAATGAGTAGTGATGTTTTTGTTGTCACTCATTGTATACATTATTTTACCCTACCTATTGAACATTTCTGTTCCAACATCCCTGTTACTCACAAACCTAGATTATAAAAATTATATTAGGCTATGATGTTTAAGCGTATAATTTTTATTAGATAATTTAATTGAATTTTGAGTCACCTATACACATTTTTCAACCATGCTCTACCTACATGCCAAATACATAAAAGTACTTGAAAATTAATAGATGATATGCAAGTTGCATTATAAAAGTTGGTAAACAGAAATAGAAAGTCTACTAAAATTGATTGTTAAATGTAAAATCAAATATTGCTAAAATTAGGAAACATATATTTTTATAAAATAAATATTAAATAATTACACTAGATTATAAATATAAACTAAGGCTGATAAAACTTGATTTCTTCAATCTCAGCACTAGCATCATCAGTCATGAATGTGTTCACATGTCAATCTTCTTTATATTCTTTCCTTCTTTTGTAAATCTTTGTTAGCCTTTCATTTATATCCTCAATTTTATTTCTTGAGGATATGGCCCATGCAATAGGTACACCAACTTCTTGATCATCAAATACAAGAAAGGTATATAGCTCATACTACACATGAATAAATCAATGATACATTATTTTTTTGATAAATTAGACTACTAATTAAATTAAGATTCATAAATAAAATTAACGTTTTTCTACTTACCTCATATTTATTTATTGAGAATGTATAATTTACTTTAATAATCGAGTCATGTGAATGTTTCACCATCATCTTGTTAGAAATAACTGAGAGAGCGGGGAGGGGGGGTGAATCAGTGCAGTCAAAAATATTCCAATATATCAACCCAAAAACTTAGTACCACAATATTAAGGATCTAGTTATCTTCAATCCTACAAGATGTATGCCTTCAAATAAAATTATCAAATAACTACTGCTCAGAGTTCTCTGTTAAAACTTTTTCTTAATGTTTACAGAATAACAGTCTTTCATTTACTGAAAAATAGTAAATTGCTTAGTTTATGCTGATCAATCCAAATTAGTTATGTGTAATGCAAAATACTAAAGTAATGACTCATAAACACATTGACACATGGATTTTTAACATGAAAACCTTATTTAAGGGAAATACCACTTCAGACCGGTAACCCAAAATTTTCACTCTTCTGAAGTGAGCTCGGTGAAGAGCCAACCTTGTTAAAGGTTACAAACACACTATTAGGTGTGACCTTGTTAGAGGATTTAAATAGAATAGTTTGTCACTTGATATCGGGCATCTCTATGCTACCTTATATGACCAAACCCAGTGTAGTTTGTCAAATGGTATCTGGAATCTCATGCTATATTCATGATCAAACTTTTTGATACTCCTTAGGATGTATCTCAATATAGAAAGGATTGTTAAGTCTTGCTCGGTTAAGAGACTTTCAAAATCAATGGTTAAACTGAAACAACAAATGATCTCTTCACATATATAACTTAGACTTGTAGATTTTCAGATCTATTGTAAGCTCATAATACCTTTCTACTCAATATGTCTTTTCAATACGTTTGCTCCACTTCTTTCTTCTTAGTGATGTTTTTCTTTGTTTTTGATCGATGTCTGCATAAATCTTTAACTCTTTTATTAGCTTGATTGATCAGGACTATATGAATTTTTTCTTCATCAGTTTCTCTTCAACATCCTTCTTTTTCATTCACTCCCCTAATTCATAATGAATTAGATTGTCTCTTGATAGAAATGATATCACCATTTCTCAATTCTTAATTTTATTTTTCTTGGCATGATCCACAATCTTATCCAATCTTGATTTAAAGCTTGACTCCTATTTTATCTTGTAGAAATATTCTTTCCAACTGGATAAAACAACTTTAAATCTTTTACATAACTTTGGCTTTAACTTGTCGATGAAAACAATGTCAACAACTAGTTAAGTCTATCTTTACCTCTGTCAGCTAGGTATTTTGTTGTTTTTGAACTCTAGTTAATTTTGGTGTTTTGACTCTTAGATAGCTTTGGTCAACACTTCATTTCTCCTTGGGCATCTCTGTCAGTGTTCTCTTTTTTTCAGGGTTGTTTGTCTTTTGGGTAACACTATAATTCTAGTCATCGGTAATGCTTATGATTCTTCTCATCAGTAATGCTTGTTGTGTTTCTCGCTCAGGCATCACTATGAATTTTCTCTTGGGTTTCTCTGTCCTTTGGGTTCCACTAACCATCGGTGTCTGTAGTCACTTAGTGAATGTTGGTCTTTTATTTATTACTGAAAGTATAATCTTTATCTCTCTGATTCTCTGAAGTCTTTGACACTTTGAATATAACCGATCAGATTATAGCAAGTTGACATCAATGACAATACAATCCATTAACATATTTAATGTCTTGTATTATCTTTATGCATTTTGGTGATCAACTTAACATCTTCAAACATTTAATTAGTTACATGTCATCAATCTCACCCTTTGGAATTGATGGAAACACACTACATTATAACACTATATTATTACTAATACAATATGAAATATAAGAGTGGAAGTTCATCAATATCTCCTATTATAACTAATACAAATTTTTGGCTCTCGATAAGCTCATATAGCTTAGATTTGTTTCTTACAGAGTATATTCTTCAATCTTTAATCCCTTTAGTAGATAGATGTAGCAGCTTTTGTCTCTGTTCCTGATATGTGTTCTGCCTTGACTGTTCCTCTCCTTGAACATCTCTTTTCCCGTTGACAACAATCTCTGCCTTAGTATGTATACTCTCCCTTTGTTACTTCTCTCCCTTAGATAGATATTTCATATGTAATCAATCTCTCCCTTTGGATAATGATTAACTCTCCCTTTGAATTCTTAGGAACTTCTCTCCATGGATAATGATATAATATCTCTCAGATAATGAGATAATCTCTCCCTTATGATTCCTAAAGATAATCTCTCCCTTCTAATTCCTGATAATGAGATAATCTCTCCCTTTGAAAACAATGCCAAACAGTTCTTCCATATCATCTTTCATCCCTTTTTATAATATACTCTTTGAATTTCCCTATCCATCAACAATACATTGACTCTGTATTTGGTGCAGATTTGTACCTTATTGTGTAGAGATGTATCATTGCAGTCCATCTCGGTGCTTTCATCAATATGAATGATCTTCTTATTATGTGTAGGCTGATGCAACCTTCTAGTCAGCTTACTAACCGATAGACAAGGGTTGGAACCCTAGTCTTTGTCTCAGGTACTCAAATATATCTTTTGGCAATGGCTTGGTAAAGATGTCAGCTAATTGTTGCTTTGATTGAAAATATTCCAGTATCACTTATTTTTCTTGTACTTGTTCTCTTAAATACTGATACTTGATAGAAATATGCTTATTCTTAGCATGCATGACTATATTCTTAGAAATATTAATTGCACTGGTATTATCACAATAGATAATCACTGGTTTAAGAATCTTCATATTCATACCTTCCAGCAACTGCTTGATCCATGCAATATTAGATCAATTTATAGCAGCAACCATATATTTTTCTTCTACAGTAGACTAAGAGATGCATCCTTTCTTCTTGCTTATCCATGTGACAAGTCTACCACCCATGAAGAATGCTCCTGTAGTTGTGCTCTTTCGGTCATCAATGTTTCCAGCCCAATCAACATCTGTATAGACTTGTAGCTCAAATTTTCCTTCTCTTTTATACCATAAGCCATAGTCCTCGGTTTTCTTTAGATATCTTAGAATTCTCTTGACAATAGTATTATGTGATTCTTTGGGGTTGGCAGAGAATCTTGCAACTATTCCAACTACATGTGCTATAACTAGTCTAGTATGAACAACATACATTAGTTTTCCAATCATTGATCTATACAAGGTCAGATTTACCTCATTTTATTTGTCTTCCTTTGTCAGCTTACATCTGGTAGCCATAGGTGTTCCAACTGGTTTGGAATCTTCCATCATGAATATCTTCAGCACTTCCTTGATGTATTTGGACTGAATGATATATATTCCTGTATTTTGCTGAAGAATCTGTAGACCAAGAAAGAATTTGATCTCCCCAAACATAGGCATTTCAATATTTTTTCTCATTTCATTAGCAAAGGATTTACATAACATTTCATTTCCCCCAAAAATGATATCATCAACAAATATTTCAGCAATCAAAATATTACCCTTGATATCTTCTTTTAAGTACAAAATGCTATTTTCACTTGTTCTTACAAATTCAATGCTAATGAGATAGGAGTGAAGTCTTTCATACCAAGCTCTTGGTGCTTGTTTCAATCCATAAAAGGCTTTATGTAGTGTACATACCATGTTTCTCTTGTCTGGATCAACAAACCCTTCTGGTTGTTCAATGTATACTTCTTCATCTAGATTCTAATTAGGAATGCAGATTTGACATCCATCTGGTATACCTTGAATCCTTTGAATGCAACATATGCAAGAACAATTCTAAATCCTTCTAGTCTAGCAACGGGTGAAAAGGTTTCACCATAATCAATACCTTCTTCTTGTGCATACCCCTTGCATACTAATCTTTCTTTATTCCTTGTGACTTATCCATTCTCATTTAGCTTATTTTTGAATATCCATTTGGTACCGATGACATTCTTTTCATCTCGTCTCAGTACTAGTGTCCATGTACAGTTCTTTTCAATCTTTTCTATTTCTTCATTCATAACATTGACCCATTCTTCATTTTCAAGTGCAGTATTAACAAATTTAGGCTCAAAATCACAAAGTAAACATCTTGTATTTAGTGAATTACTTCATGTTCTCATTCTAGCCTTCTTGTCTCCTATGATCTAATTTTGTGGATGATGTCTTTTGAAATACTTGGCAAGTTTCAGTTCAGCTCTTTGTCCACCATTTTGATTATCTTCTTGACATTCATTCTAATCTCCATTTCTCGGTACATCATCTTGAGTATTTTCCTTATTTTTGATAATTGTAGCCTGATGCTCGAGTGCAATGTTCTATTTCTTAGGAGCGATACACATTTTCTTAGGTAGAGTGTCAGGTTCTTTAGTGTAAATAAACCTGTTATAGTCTTCTAGTTCTTTTCTTCATTCATTGTCATTCTTCTCTGCAAATTTATCTATTCTTACATTTGAAATTTCAATGATCTCGTTTGATGACTTGTTAAGATATTTATAAGCCTTACTTTTGGTGTAATACCCTAGATAGATACCTTCATCACTTTTGGAGTCAAGCTTTCCATTTCTTTCCTCATTCAAAATATAACATTTACTACCAAAGATTCTTAAGTAACTTGCATTGTGTGTGTAACCATACCAAAGCTCATAGGGTGTTTTCTTTGTGTCCTTCTTCAATTTTACTTTGTTCAATGTGTAGATAGAAGTACTGACAGCTTCCCTCCAAAAAGTTTGAGTGATGTTTTTCTCAATCATCAATGTTCTTGCACAGTCAACAATTGATCTGTTTATCCTTTCAGCAATCCCATTTTGTTGTGGTGTTCTCGGTATAGAAACCTATCTTTTAATTCCATGCTCATTATAGAAATTAGTGAATTCATCTAAAATAAATTCCCCTCCTCTATCTAATCTTAAGCATTTCAATTCCTTACCAGTTTGTTTTTCTACCATAGCCTTATACCATTTAAACATCTTGAATTCTTATGATTTATCTTTTAAGAACATAACTATCATCATTCTAGAATAATAATCTACAAAGAGAATGATATACCTATCTCCATAGTAACTCTTTGTCCTCATGGGTCTACATAGATCAGTATGGACTAATTCTACAATTACATTAGATGTATGGGCTTTACTCTTGAAACTAGACTTTGCCATCTTACCTTTTTTTACAATTCTTGCACATGATATGCTTGGGCTTTGAAATGCTCGGTAAGCCTCTAAATTTTCTTTTATTTCTTATCTTTATCATGTTATCAAAATTCACATGACATAATATTTTATGCCACAACCATATGTCTTCATTTTTAGCCATTAAACAAGTGGTGTTAATGTCATCAAGATAGAAAATGTTCACTAGTTCCGATCAACCTTCCTGATTCATTGAAGATCTTTGCCTTCTTATTGTCAAATGCTACTCGGTGACCTATATTATTCAGCTGTGAAACAATTAATAGAATATAATTCAGTCCTTTTACCTAGTAATCATTTTCACATTTGATCAGGTTATTCAACATTATGGTTTCTTTACCCTCAATTGGACAAGATGTCTCATTACCCATTCTTACTGATCCACCATTATAGTATTCAAAAGTTTCAAACTTTTGTTTATCACTGGTCATGTGGTGAGTGAAGCCACTATCTATAATCTAGACATCATTCTTACTAACCTTAGATATGAGTGCAGTCTCTACATACCTTTCTTCTTATTCTTCTGAATCATCCTTCATGGCTACAAATACCATCTCAATGTCTTCTTCAGATTCGGTGTCATTATCATTAGCTCTGTTCTCAACTAGGTAACAAGCTTTCTTTCCTTTGTCCTTATAGTCTCAGGTATCTCTTCTTTCAAATTGTTGGTTGCTTCTATAATCTCTGTTATCACCTCGATCAAACTTCTTTTCATATGTTATGTCATTACTTATGTCATCTTTTCTTCAATTGGGACATCTTACAATAAAGTGTCCAACCTCTTTACAATTAAAACATACAAGTGGTAATTTACCTTTGTATCTACCTTTGCCTCTCTTCAATATTCTTTTTATTAGTGCTTCAATCTCATCAAGTCCTTGATCCTCATTATCACTTTCACTATCATTTATAATAGTGTGTCTATGACTTGACTTACTTATTTTCAAAGAAGATTTGAATGCAGGCTCTATAGATGGTAAGACACTATTGTCAAAGTTATTCATCTCAAATGAAATCAGTCTACCAATCAGACTATCTAGAGTAACTGTATTGTTTGTAACTGCTCTCATTTCTTGTATAGTAGATACTCTAATAGCATATACAAGCAGTAAGGTTCTTAATATTTTACTTACCACTATCTCTTCTTCAAGTACACCTCCAACTCCACGAATAGCATTGACTACCTCTTTGATTTTGCAGCTACACTAAGTGATATTTTATCCTTCTTTCATTCTTAGGTCATCAAACCTCCCTCTTAGGTTTTCTACCTTGGCTCTTAGTACAGTAGCATCTCCTCTATGTAGCAGCTTCAATTTATCCCAATTTAGTTTGTAGAGGTGCGGGTTTTGACATCTTCAAGATCAACATCAGAGAGTGAGGAAGCAAGCTCTATCATCATGCAATTATGCTCATCCTTTTGTCTCAATTTCTCAAGTGTGTGAGGTCTCGTAGGAAACACATATTCACTATCAAGGTGTTGAGTAACATCATTACCAATACCTAATAGGTGGAGTCTTATTCTATTTTTCCATGATGCAACGTTAGATTTATTCAACTTGGGCACATCTCGCTTTTTCATCTTGTGATCTTTTGCTTGAGTTGTTAAAATCCCTTTCTAAGCACACAAGCTATGATACTAATTGTTAGAAATAATTGAGAGGGGAGGGGGGGGTGAATTAGTTGCCTCAAAAATATTCCAATAAATCAACCCAAAAACCTAGTACCATAATATTAAGCCTCTAGTTATCTTCATTCCTAAAAGGTGTATGCCTTCAAATACACTTATCAAATAACTAATGTTCAGAGTTCTCCGTTAAACCTTTTTCTCAATGTTTATTGAATAACAATCTTTCATTTACCAAAAAATAGGAAATTTCTTAGTGTATACTAATCAATCCAGATTAGTTATGTTTAATGCAAAACACTAAAGTAATGACTCATAAACACATTGACACATGGATTTTTAACATGGAAACCCTGTTTAAGGGAAAAAACACTTGGGACCGGTAACCCAAAATTTTTACTCTTCTAAAGTGAGCTCGGTGAAGAGCCAACCTTGTTAAAGGTTACAAACACATTGTTAGGTGTGACCTTGTTAGAGGATTTAAATAGAATAGTTTGTCACTTGATATCGGGCATCTCTATGCTACCTTCTATGACCAAACCCAGTGTAGTTTGTAAAATGGTATCTCACATCTCATGCTATCTTCATGATCAAACTTTTTGATACTCCTTGGGATGTATCTGAATATAGAAAGGATTGTTAAGTCCTGCTCGGTTAAGAGACTTTCTGAATCAATGGTTAAACTCAAATAATAAATGATCTATTCACACATACAACTTAGACTTGCAAATTTTTAGATCTATTTTAATCTCATAATACCTTTATGATAAATATGTCTTTTCAATACCTTTTCTCCACTTCCTTATTCTCGATGATGTTGTGCTTCTCTATTGCTTGGTGTCCGCAGAAATCTTTATCTCTTTCCTCAGCTTGATTGGTCAGGACTGTATGAAGTTGTTCTTCATTAGTTTCTCTTTAGCATCCTTCTTTTTCATTCACTCCCCTAATTCATAATGAATTACATTGTCTCTTTATAGACATGATATCACCATTTTTCAGTTCTTGATTTTCTTGTTCTTGGTATGATCCACAATCTTAGCTAATCTTGATTTAAAGCTTAATTCCCATTTTATCTCATAGAAATCTTCTTGGCAATTGGATATAACAAATTTAAATATTTTACTTAAATTGGGCTTTAACTTGTTGATGAAAACAATTTCAACAACCAGTTAAGTCTATCTTTAGCTTTGCCAGCTAAGTATTTTTTCATTTCTGAACTCTAATTAATTTTGGTGTTTTGACTCTTAGATAGCTTCAGTCAATACTTCAGTTCTCCTTGGGCTTCTCCATCGGTATTGTTTGTCCATCTGGGTTGTCCTTCCTTTGGGTAACACTGTAATTTTGGCCATCGATAATGCTTTTTATTCTTCTCATTGGTAATACTTGTCGGGTTTCTTTCTTGGGCATCACTGTGACTTTGCTCTTGGGTTTCTCTATTCTTTGGGTTCCACTAACCGTCGATGTATGTAGTCACTTAGTGAATGCTGGTATTTTATGCATTACTGAAAGCATAATATTTATCTCTCATATTCTCTGAAGTCTTTGACACTTTGAAGATAACCGATCAGATTATATGAAGTTTACATCAATAACAATACAATCCATTAACTGATTTAATGTCTTTTATTATCTTTTTGCATTTTGGTGATCAACTTAACATCTTCAAACATTCAATTAGTTACATGTCATCACATCTCTTATATCCATGGTGTTTGGATGCCTATAATAAATGGAATATTTTCCATATTTTTAGGTGTTTTATAGTAGAATAAGTTATCTTTCTCCTTCACATGCCACAAATACACACTTTTTGCATCATCTTCATTTTTTTGTGAATGTAGGGATTACACTCTTTTCCATGCATTTAACACATCCTTCCTTAAAAAACATGTGCCCCTCTTATTCATCAACTTTGTCAGACTAGAATCTAAATAATGTTGTTCACATATTGTGTCAATCCTCACACCCATCGGTTATAAGGATTCAATATATGATTTACACTCATTTGACAACCTTGATGCAACACTACTCCTTGGGTCACCAGAAGGGTCATCCTTTCCATGGTAAAATTAACCATTAGCATCTTCATGGATATAGTTAATATATATATTAATAATTACAAAATCTGGTCTACCATACATAATCCTAACATTAAAGTGGACTTGACAGCCCCTTTTTGTAATCTACCTTTGTATCTTCTTCTTTTTTTCATATGCATTTTCATGTACATTTTCATGCACATTTCTTTTATCTTGAGGCCCAAAATCACAATGATAATTATTTATACATGTACACAATATATATATTAATTGATATAATAAATAAATAAATAAACATGACATGCTTAATTAATTTATTAAATCTAGACAAACCTTGAATACATCTTTTTTTTGTGGTTTGTAGGTTCTGTCAATTCATACTCCATATGTATTTTGCGTATAAATGATGTTTCACTACCATCCAGTAAAACCTCTCCTTTGACAAAGTGAGAGAGACTATCAGGATGGATAGTAACACATCGGTCTATTTGTTAGGCACTATCATCTCCAATGGGTGTCCATTCAAGTTCATAACTTGAGAAATATTTCCTCCATTGGAATTCTCTAGTAGCTCTAGCTTTTATAAGTGATTCTCATTTATTCTTTCTACACATCATGAATAATATTCATAGTTTTAGTGGCCCAGTAATATCCTCAACAAAATATTTTACTAATATCAAAATCATATAAAAACCATCGTATTATTAGCAAGTAGATGTAAGTGATGCTCTAACTTAATGTAAGATAGTCTATATATGATAATGGATGTGTATGAGGATCTTAGGATGGTGTAAGTAATTATCAAACCTAATAAATGAAGACATTATATTTTTCCATTAGTATATACAGGGAAAAACATGATGAACACCATTGGTCTCCACTACACCGATAGAAAGGGCACAACACTACCCGACGCCAAGGTTACTGATACTACCAAGTACAAAGCATCTCGACAAACACTATTCAGTGTTACCCGATGACAAAAAGGACAAGGAAACCCGAAAAGTAACCAAAAGTGCATCCCAAAGAAGAAATCAAAGAGAGGAACCTGACAGATGAAGGGAACCCAAAAAATGGTTCCATGAAGGAGCACCGACAGACTTTCAGTTCACACCGACAATCAGTTACATACCGTAAAAAGTGGATCAGACTTTCGACATGAGATAAATCACTAAAGTTTTATATTTAGCTTCTTGATTTGTTTTAAATCCATTATTTGCGGAGAAAGAAATGTAATTATTATTGTTTTAATCAGTATAATTGTTTTAAAACATGCAAACTAAAGGATCAAAGTCAAGTTGTATACCTTGGATCAAGAGTTAACATTGTAATGTGTGATTCTAGAATAGGTGAAATACTAATATAAATAAATTCTCAATCAATTGTGAACATGTTGTTCGATGATGATTGTATCTATTGAGAGAATCTAAGGATCAGACAAGAGAATTCATGCATCAGCATAGACAAAGATCAAATCAGTTGTCAAAAATTGAACACAGGCTACCGATTGTATGCACCCTAAAATGGTCGCCTAGACTTTGGGCCCCATTTTATCATTTTATTAATTTCCTGAATATATGCTTTGCAATATTTTCAATTCAAATCAATTTCCTTGATCAAATTGTAATTAGTTCAATTAGTTCAATATTTCCTAATGCTTGATCATTTTTATCTAATTAAAAGATTTAATTTTCCTTTTAATTAAATAAAATTTATCTTATTTAATTAAAATATTTAATCTCCCTTTTAATTAAATAAAATGTATCTTATTTAATAAAAGTAAATTTCTCCCTTTTAATTAAATAAAATTCCTCTTATTTGATTAAATTCAATTTCCCCCATTTAATTAAATAAAATTCTTCTAATTTATTTAATTAAAAGAAAACCCCTCTTTTAGTTAAATAAATAAAAAATCCCCACTTAAACCTCTTCTTTTGATGAAGAAGGAAATAAATTAAATAAAAATCCCTTTTTCATGACATCTTCCTACGTGGTGGGTTTTTGCCTCTTAATCTCAACCATTGATCAATTCTTTTTGCCTCTTAATCTCAACTGTTCACTTTCCTATATAAGGAAATCTCTCATTCTCATTTAAAGATCATCCACAATTATAGTATTGTTATGCTACAGGTTTGGAGAGAAATTTTGGAGGAGGATTTGAGCACTTGAGCTTGGATATTGCAACTTCTCTCTTCTTGTCTTCTTCTTCTTGCATCCATGGCTATTCATGTAGATTAGATTCATGTTTATTTTCATAGATTAGATTTGCATATTTCTGTTGAGCGTTGTTTTGACACAAGCCAACTTTCTAGGATCTCGAGATTCAATTTCCTCTCTTGAAAGAATAAGAGTGTTATTCCCAAGGTTCTCTGGGGTTGGGTCACAACCTGCTTGGTTACTCAGTTGAAGATAAATATGATTGTTCACGAGGAGGCCTTTGCTGGTACACTCAAGACAACAAACTATAAAATACTATTAGTTTCTTTTTTTTTTTGTATTTTCCATTTTAACAAGTATGGGTATGCTAGATAAAATGCAACTTTTGTATGTTTCAAGATAGCGATTTTCAGAATTTCAAGACAGAATTTAAAGAGATGAGGGTAACAAGAAATGCAACAAATTGTAAAGAAAAGTGAAATCCTAAAGACATAAAATGCTATAAAACCTTCCTTGTGAATTGAATGTTGGAGAGATTTGGAACAACCCACGAAGCATAAATCAGACTCCATCACAATTCACTACTCCATAGATGCAAGCGTTTAGGAGAAAAGATATGTTTCACCCATACAAGATATTCAAAATCTATCAAATCACGAAGCCACCAAGATGTGTGCACTCACAAGATGGATTTATCATTAAGCCCAAAGATGACCTCCTCCACACATTCATCACAGCAAGGTAGATATACAACAACAAAGTCTAACTAAAAGTAGCATGAATTTGAAACACAACAACACAAAAGGCTCTCTAAAAATAAAGAATAATGCAAGCATACATTCAATAAATAGCAGTAATTAACACACTATGAATGAAGCACCCAATGTAGATATTTTTTGTATTAAGAATTCGGCCCTTTACATTTCTTTTTGATTACAATATATAGAGTTTTGATCTACAACTCTAATTTTTGGGGTTAGGGTATTAGAGAGTCTAAACTAAAGAACAAAAGCTAAAACTTGAACTTTGCTGAAGGGAAACTACTGCTAACTGATACTATATAACTCACATGGATTCTTAAACCCATTTACAATCCATTTTCTCATGCAAAGAGGGAAAAATCCACCAAGAAGAGAAAGGGAAAGAAGGTAAGTTCCTTCTGTGAACTTGGAGTCTTCTAGTTCTTGATTCTTGTGGTTCTTCTTGGATTCTTCATCTGAGGCTGTTACTGGTGGTGGGAACTGATGGGAGACCCTTAGGCCCTCTAAAATGAACTCAAGTTGTCCATTCATCTGATCTAGAGTCAAACTGGTGTCAAAAAAAGTGACCTCACTGGAAGCACCCAGTTTTTAGACCCTGACCTCTACCCTAAAAATTTAATGCCTTTAAAATTTCTTGAGTGTTTCCCAACATTCAAAATTTGGAAGAGTCCCAAAACTTCAGACTTGTTGCATGCCAAAAGGCCGAAAAAAACTTGAAGAGGTTGAAAATGCTAAAAGTTTTGAAGGCCGAAAGGCCAAACAATGTTTCTTGTTTCGGGGCTAAAAGGCTGAAATGTCGGAGGCCGAAAGGCTGAAAACTCTGCCTTAGTAGAAATTCAACTAATTGTGAAAATCTTGCCCTGTGCACTTGTCAACTAGACCTTGAAGCTTTATCTAGGAAAGACCTCTAGGTGAGCTGTCTAGAGCCTTTGTACTATCTCCTAAACTTCTTCAAAATTTATCTCCTTTCTTTTTATCTTGGCGACCCTTTGTTCTTGTTCCTTTCTGAAGATAGTTAATTCAAAAGAGAAGAACTTGATCTCTTCTTCATGTTGGGACATTCTTTGTATTTCCTCTTTTAGGTAAAATAACTGTTGTAGGGCCTCTTTAGTGATAACTCTTGCCAAAATATCATTGAACTATTGAACCACCTCTTTCGACCGACGTAGAGCCTGTCTATCTTTATCCCAATACACATCAAGGGTGACCCCTATGAAGAACACATACATGTCTTCAATCTATTTTATTACTTCCTCTCGCTTGTTAGCTATCAGGGCCTGGTGTTTCTTGTAAACCTTAATTATTTTGGTCATATGTTCAGTCCATGCCTTAAATTTGTCCAGTTCTTCACCTTCATAGACCTTCACCAAGATTTGGAAATGTTTCTCTTGGATTATCTCCAAGTCTTGGAGGGCTGCTTGTGACTTAACTACTTCTAAATCTATACCCCCATCATTCTCCACCAGGTCAATTAGTGAATTTCATCAACCAATATAGTCTGGTATGGCCTGAATACCAATGGGATAGCCTTCTCTCCAAATTGTTTGAAGTTATTTCTCCAATCAGCACTTGCCTGGATGAAAGAAGGAGTCAAAGCCATCGGCAAGTCCAGTGTAGCCCTTTTATCTAGAATGGCTTGCAATGAAGCCTCTGAACAATTTGGGTCAATGGGACCCACCATTTTTTGAATGAACCCTTTTAGAGCTTCATTTCAATCTATTAAGGATTTGATGGTCTCTTCATCTTTATTCATGAACCCCAAAGCGTGCTTAAGCCCTAGAGATACTAGTGCCTTGCTCCCTTCTCTGGTAGGTTTGCCTAAATCCACCTCTCTGAATGTATAATTTTCCATTTTTCTAGTTTTTTGAGAAGTGCTCGAGGGTGGGATAGCTATTTGGGCTTTCCAATGACCCCTAGTGTCCTGAGTCACATATGACATGGTTCTTGCTGGTACATCAATTTCTACCTGGTGGAAGACTTGCTTTATAGAGGTCATATTTTTATCCTCTCCATCCAATTCATTGTTGTAAGTTCTCTTCCTGGGTTTTATCTCCTTGGTAAACCAAGTAGGTTTTCTAGATGCAGTTACAGGTTCATATGGCGCAACATGGAGGATCAAAGTTAAGCCTTGTACTCCCAGAGTTATTTCTTGCTCTGATTCCTTCTCATGCCCCCTTTCTTATTCACTCCCTCCTTCCTTCATTCTTTCCCCTTATGTGTCCATATCCATTTCCCCTTCTTCCTTCTCCCCCTCCACCTCACCTCGTTCAGTTACCACATTTTCTCCTTCTTTGTCCGGGCCCTCATCGGCTGAAGAGTCAATTAGTGCTTCTGACCTAAGACCGGTCATGGCCTCCAGCATGGTCTGGAAAGGTGATGTATCTTTCGTACTTACTGTTTCTTTGGAAACCTGGGTGGAGCATGGTGAAGAGATTGATGTTGATGGGGTAAGTGTTGGTATGGCTAGAGTGGGAGATGGGAGAATGGTAGTAGTAGAGGAGGGTGGATTTAGTGTAGGAGTAGGTGTTGGGGTTGGAATTAATGGTGGTGGAGTAGGAATTGGAGGTGGTAGAGAAGTTCGTGGAGTAGGGATATGAGGTGGTGGAGTGGAAATAGGTACTTCCCCTACTATATTATCCATAGTAGTGACTTGGGCTATCCCACTATCCTGAATCTCAGGCTCTTGAGCAGAACTAGAGTTCACTTGTGTAGCAAGGACATCCATTGAAGGATTGGTGAACTAGACCGATGATTGAGTGAGGGTCACCTGTGGCTCAATAAGTGATGGTGCTCTAGTGCCTATATCCTGGTCGTGATCCAACTAGCCTTCTAGTCCTTCAAAATTAGAAATCATAAACTCGTCAGATCCTAAGGCATCCAAATGATTATCCTACTCTTTAGGATCTTCTTTATGTTTCTTGGTAACCTCCTTTCCTCTCCTTTTTTGCAATCTCATCCTTCGAACTAGGGGCTCATCTTCTTCTTCTACTTCCTTAGACTCTTCTTGTACCATTTCTAACCATGGAGATTCAAAACTCTTCTTCCTTTTATATGTTTTCTTTCCCTTCTCAGCGGTGGGGGGAGATTGGCCAGAGGTAGATGGACCTTCACCTGATAGGGGTTGTGACGGCCCTACTAGTAGGTCAATCTGGCATGTCATTCTTTTCTTCTTAGGCCTAGGATTAGAGCCATAATCAACTGGTCATTTATGACCATACACGGTTCTCGGCTTCTGAGGGGGAGCTTTTTTGTACTTAGGAACTATGGACTTCTCTCCTCGTTGTTTTTCTACTTTCCTTGAGGGCTCCATCAATGTTTTTACTAGGGTTGGACTCATTTTGTATGGCTTCTTGATCCAATTTATTATGGTCTTTATCACATGCCTTGTCTGAAAGTCCATGTCATCATTTTCATCCTTGTCCACCTCTGCGTTCATGATTGGTTAGTCATATACCTTGTCTTATGTGTAAATGTCCTCTAAGAACTCGTCTGAATCACATTCTCAAACCTTTGAGGAGATAGGAACCTTTAATACCTCTTTTTCTAGATCGAGGTTCATTCTGCAATAGTCCTGGATCCTGACCTCATGATCATCTATGCAATTTATCCAGTGGTCTTCCAAGTGTGGCTCGTGTATGTAGAATTTACCAAAAATGTGGCTGTAAGTACCTATGGGGTCAAAATGGGCTCGCACTATTTTATAGAGCTGCAAGGGACAATCATCCCTTTCTAAAGCCAAGGATTTGCAAACTTTCATGTCTTATAGTGCGTATGGTCCCAAAGAGATGGGAAAGTCCCAACAGTGCTTCTTTTTATGTTTTATGTGCTTGTATGCATCTGCGAGCTATCTAGCCATCTATAGTATAATTATCCAATCAGATGGATACCTGGGTAGCTTCTTTGGTTGCAAGGTTGACCCAGCTATTTGAATGTATGTGAAAGTCTTGAATTGGGTAAAATAGGCCCCGATGGCCCTTACTTTAGCAGCAGCCTCCTCTGACATCCTCTTAGCAAAGTCACCTTCAATGGATTGGATGACTGCCAATATGAATGCATCATTAACTATCCTATAGTCAGGGGAATCCTCTGGCATGTGCGCCCTTTTTATTAGTTGTGGGTATATAATGTGGGGCCACACATTTGGATCATTTAGACTCCCCTTCTTGGTAAGGCCTGGATAATTTTCCCGTGCTGCTAGTAAGTAAACCACGTAGGTGCTCATATAGAACTTAGGATTGTGTTTTACTGCTGTCAATTGCTCATCCAAATTGTCACTAATAATAGTGCTCCAGTTGAATCTTGCCTTTCGTTCCCGGATCCTTTCTATCAATAGGATCATCTAGTGCTCAATTTGAGTGGATTGAGGTAACCCATACACCCAGCTTATCAATTTTATTGCTGCTTGGAATACATCTTTCATATAGCCTCTTCAGAGGTCTATCTTGTCCAACTTGTTCTTTGGAAGAGGCTACTTGAGGTACTCATTGTTCATCATCTCATTTATTGCCTGCTCTCTATTTCCAAACCACTTGGTCCCTTTTCCAATATGGAAGTCATAGAACTTGTCTATGCCTTTGTGAAGGTGGAAGATGTCTTCAATGAAATCTGGCCTTATATCTAGTACCACCTGACCCTCTATGTTTACAACCACCCTTTTATCTGAGTCATAGTGGTGAGCCAGGGTGACGATCAACTCTGAAGATGAGATAGCTACTGGGTGTGCGGCTGCATTTACCAACCCACTTAGGACCAATGCGGTGCAGTCATCAAATCTGTTTGCTAGCTGAGAACACTGAGTCAAGAACTCATTCCAGTCTACGTTGCCAATGTTGGTATCTGTTATCTCACTATGCTTGTTCCCCACTTTAGAAATTGAGGTATTCCCTTTATATTGATACTTTATCGGAGATGTTATCTTTGGTTCAGTCATTCCTGCAATAAAAACAAGTAATCAGTAGCTTATTAAACAGAAAAAAAAAACAATCTAAACTAGGAAAGCAAAAAAAAAAGCTGTTTAAACATCTAAGTGCAAATTTTTGCACTTTCGGCCTGTGAAAAAGAGTTATTTTTTTGAATAAGGTCCGTCGGACCTTTTGGGATCTAAAACTGCAAAGTGTTTGTTTGTAGATGCCGAAAGTCCAAAACTGTCGAGGAACCCCGAAAGGCCGAACCTTATGTTGCAAGAAGGAGGCTTTCGGCCTTTTTAGACCTTTCGATCTTTCGGATCTTTCAGAGGTCTAAAAGACCGACAAGTCTGAAACAACACTTAGGCCAAAAGTTTTGGATATCCATTTTTGGCCTTTCGGAGGCCAAAAACCTATGAAAAGGGCCGCGACCGACGAAAACAAAAAAAAAAACCTAAAACCTAGGACAAAAGGGAAACTAGAAAACCCTAGGCCCGATAGGGAGGGACATCCCTATCGAAACACAAAGGCACAAAGGCATGATGACACTAAGAAACAAGGTGCCCTAGGCTGGACAGGCACTAAGAGAAAAACAAATCCTAGACCAAGACCCAAAACACAAAACCAAGGTATGCGAGAAGAACCTACCTCGAAAGAACTAGGAGCGGGAGGACAACCAAATGGCTCAAAAAACACAAGCAGTCGACAAGGAGGAGAAGATGAAATCACAGGCAGAAAACAAAAATGACAAGTGATTTAAACTTTGAAGGCCTCTCCTATGTATAACCCGTGGGCTGACATCACTCATTTTGGGGATTTTGGACTCTAAAAAATTGACAATCTCAAAGATAGAGTGCCTTCAGCCATTCAGGGTTTTTGGAGGCCGAAAAAACTGAAAGGGCCAGGTTTTTGGCCTTTTGGCCATATCAGCATTTCAGAGTACCTAAGTCCTCCAAAAGGCTGAAAAAAGGCTCTCTTCCCTTCTTTGACTTGGTTTAAGCAAATTTCTTTGAGGGCTGACTAGATTTTACACAAGGGGAAGACACGACCTAAAGAAAAAAGACAAAAAGGGAGTCCCTATGGTCAGAGGACCAAAAAAAAATAGGGTGTGTGTTGTGGACCCACAACAATTTCCTTTCATAGATTAATCATGCATTGTTATCATTTAGATTAATTTATTTTTGTGCACTATTATCATATAGAGTAGATCTCATTTTCATGCATTGAATCTCTCATTTCATGGTGTACTTGCATATGCACTAACTAGGTCAATCTGAGGGCCTCCATTACACACCTTTGCAATCCATGACTAGAGAGCTATGAGTCAATATTTGAGGCCTCATTCTTGAGCAACCTTGGATGGAATGATTCATAGAAGTGTGACACATTTTTATCACACATTTTTGGCACCCACCGTGGGGCATGATGCTCCTAATTTTCCTTCATTTTATCAGATTTTCTAATCTTTACATGGTTATTTTATTGAAGTTTTTCAAGCCTAACCCTTGTACAGATTTGCTTGGAGATGAAAACCCTAGATTTTCAAAGATTTGATCATATCTCCCAAATGGCTTAGAGTTTTAGTCTAAAATGTTTTTGGCAAGTTTATGACATATTAGAGAAGCTCAAGTAAAAAATGTAGAATTTTCTGAGGTATTTTGAATTTTTTATAATTTTTTCTTTATTTGTCATAAAACCTTAATTTTTAGTGCAAATCAGTGAATTGTTCAAAAACATTTACATTTTCAGAAAGGTATTTAAATTCTACAGGGGGTGCATTCTTTGATTTTTAAATTTGGATGCAATATCATAGCTCATTTGGTCAATTTATGAAAACTGGTATATTTTGGGAAAATGGCTCCCTAGGGTACAAATGAAAAGATCTTTTTAAAATTCTGACATTTTTGGAAAGATCTCTATTTTTTAATAGGGGTCTTTTTTCTATATTTAGGGTTTAGGATCTGAATTCATGGCATATAAGTCCAATCTTGTTGACTAGGTCAAAAATCAAAATTAAAAAAAGGGCATTTAATGATTAGCTTGCACTTATTTTTCACATGGTTCAATGCATGATGTGAGTTGTCATTTGGATTATTTTATGGTTATTATTTCTCCTAACAATTGATTTTCAGATCTAACCATAGAGTTTTCATAAGTTGAATATATATTGCATATCTTGTTTGCTTACCTTGCTTGTTGGAGAGTTCGTGGGGATTGCTTGGAATTGCTTGGATAAACAACAAAACGCTCGCGTTGCTTTGGATCTAAGGTATTTTTTTGCATCTCTATAACATTTGGATTTTGGAATTAAAATAAACCTCTCATGTGTTTATCTTGAGTGTTTCTTTCTTTCATAGATCACATTTCCAATTGGTGCTCTAAAAATGAACCTAGATTTTCTTTCTTGCATATATGTTTCACATAGTAATTAGGCCCTATGAACACTATTTGTGGCAATATTGAGAGAGTGGGCTTCATTCACTTTTTTTTTAGGAAAATCTCTTCTTGACGATAGATCCCCTTGTAGGTAGGGAAGGATTTTGTTTTTACCTCATTGGTCAACTTGGTTTGGGCTTCAACTCTTGGCAATACTTTCTCTCTTTGGGGGATTGGTGTCATTTGTTGTTGTGTGAGCCTTGAATGAGGTGATTTCAAATTAGTGGGTTAATTAATATTTTTTGCTATGTTTTGGTGAGGTGAAGAGGCCAGAGGATTATGCTCTTTTCCCTTTTGGGAGAATCAGAAACTTGGAACCCTTGATTCTGAACTAAGTCCCCATGTGTTCCATATTGTGAGTCTTCCTTATTAGAGAGGGTTAACCATAGTGGAAATTCCCTTTATTTGGTCAACCATGTGGATGGAACCTCAAGTGGTAATAGCCATTTTCATCATGGTAGTGACAGCCACTATATAAATGTCCTTGTGGAAGAAATCTCCACGGGTGTAGTTTCTTATGGGTTGTTAGATCTCCTCAACAGCTCCTAATTGATTAAATTCTCGGACTATGTCAAAACCTCAGTGCGCTGGTATTGGATTTCACCCACTTGAGATTGCAAAAGTTGTAGAGTCAAACCATTACTAAGAACCATAGTGCAACCAAATTTTTATTTTCTAGGACTATGTGCGTGATTGAAAAACATTTGAGAACATACACAAGTAGCATTCTTATGGAGTAGACTTACTATGACACTATCTATGTTCATGTGCAAGGTTGCTTTGTCCCTTGCTCATTGTTTGAAGACATTGATTTCTTGAACTCCTTGATTTCTATCTTATGTGCTTGATTCATGATAAAATCTATTAATGCACCTAGTTGGTTATTTAAAATAATCAAAATCTGAGTTCTGTGTCCTTTCCTCATGTGAGAAACCTGTTTATTTGTGCCATTCGATGTGTTTCCTCGCGTGGCTATCTGGGTATCCTCATGTGAAATATTGCCAATTTGTTGTCTCTTCTATTTTCTCACACCACTCTATGCATTTCCTCATGTGGCTATCTGCAAATCCTCATGCAAGACAACATTTCCTCGTGCGAAACTGTCTGCCAGTGAACTGTTTGCTGTCATTTTTGAGCCCGTTAGCTTGTTGTCCTATCATTTTTAGTTTTCTGGGTTGATCCAGATCTGATTGGATTACTTACCCCACTGTTAGAAGCTTGTTTTGCTTAGGATTCTTTCATTTGACCTCTTGGATTAGTGATCTTTGATTTCACAAGTGACCTTGCTTGGTGCTTGGTGAGCTAGAAACCATCCTTGTTGAAATGATAAACCTTTAGATTCTTTGATAACGCATCTGGAGAGTTTTGGTAGTATCTTGTCCATCCAATTTCATACAATTTCAATCTCAATTTATATAATTTGGGTAAGACCATCCTCCTGATCCATATGTGCTAGGGTATTCACCCAAATTTATTGGGCACCTCTATGGCAGTGTTTGCTTATCCCTATTAGCAATTTTCTATCTTATCACTTCTTTTTGGACAATTTAATGCCTTTCAGCTAGTACCTTTTCTTTCATGCCAGTTACAAAAAGATATCAATTAAATCAAGGAAAATGACATCAAGTGGTTTTTAACCAATTACCCTTAGTACAAACTCGCCAAAGACATAAGGGAAAAAGACCCATATTTGATCAATCACCTAGGAATACTTCAGAAGTGTGGTTTGATTCCAAGAGTCATCTTAGTGAGTTGGGTATCCCCTTAGCATCTTCTCGCTCTTCTATGGATATGAGTTACACAATGACTCAGAGAGAGAGGGAAGTAATGGATAAATGTCATGATGATATGTTTGCAAAGAGTAGAGATGTTATTTCATTTAGTGGTTCCTCTCATAACAGTAGAGAGACCTCACCCCTTATTTCAACAAGATATTTGGATGCACACCAAAGGGCGTAGAGAGAGAGAGGTAAGAGACATGCTTATAATGATGAGTTATCACAACATGAGAAACAAAGAGATAAACTTTCTGATGTTCATATCAATACAACTTACAACAACTTGTTTCAACATTCAAGACCAAGCTCACCTCTTAAAACATCTACCAATTACATGAGTGATAGACTCAAGAGGATTGAGCGTGAGAAGAAAGCATTCCAAGATGAACAAGCTCATAAGGAAGAACAAATTAAATGTCTAGAGTTAGAGAAACAAGCTTTGATAGAAATGGAAAGGAAAGCCCTTCAAGAAGAGAAAGCTAGGCTCTTGGCTCGTTAACTCCAAGGTCCATTCAATCATATGCATATTAGTGGTAGAAACAGTTCTCCTCCATCCACTCCTCCTAGGACTCCATGAAGTAGGAGACATTCAAGATCACCATCAAGATCTCCTAGTCCTAGAGGAAGAAGGGTTTCTAGACATGATCATCATAGGAGACAAACCCCTCCTAGGAACTCAAGGCCATCTTTACAACATGCTCATTATGGTTCACAATATGGAGGTAGTAACTC
>MU223762.1:2227899-2254057 GCA_018584345.1 Thuja plicata
CTTAAAACAGAATCAAGGAGAATCCTTTGTTACCTTCTTGCAAAGGTGGAGAAGAAAATGCTCTTGCTATTCTAGAACTATTCCTGATAATGAAAAGATTGACATTCTTGTTAGTAATTTGGTCCCTTAAATGTGGTATGAGTTTAAGAAAATGGTTTTTGATTCATTTGACACCATGGTTGAGACTGCATGTCGGATTGAGCATGTTTTAATAGAACAAGGAATTTTGACCAAACATGGAAATAATAATAACAATGGTCAAAACAACAACAACTCTAACAAGGATAAAGGGAAGAACCAATATTGGAATAGAAACAAATGAGTGGTTAATGATGGAGTTGTGGATTCCTCCCAACCTAAAGATCAGCATGTTCTCTACATATCTAGTACTATTCAAGCTACAAAGCCCAATGCATCCACTCAACAAGAAAGTAAGCCAAGTTACCAAGTTAAGCCTAAGAGTGAAAAATGTCAATTTGTAAAACTTGGTGAGACATATGAGGAAATCTTAAAGAAACTTATTGATAGTAATCTGGCACATCCTCTAGATGTAGCACATTTTCATATACCTACGGTTAAACAATGGTGGGGGCAAGAGAAAGACTTTTGTATATTTCATAATGGTATTGGACATAATGTTGAAAATTGTGGGAGACTCAAGCATATCATTCAAGATCTCATTGAGAATGGAAAAATTAAAGTAGATGGATTGAACACCAATGTTGATCACAAGGCATTCAAGGAACCTTTGCCCAAATATGAAAAGGGGGAAACCTCTAAAGTTAAGAATGGCAAAGCTGAGATAAATTATACTTCCACAGATGCAGAGAATACCATCAACATGCTTGAATTTGTGGAAGAATGTTAACATGATGAGTGGAAGAGATCCTTATGGTTATGATCTAGATGAATAATCTCCTCCTATTTTTGACAAAGAACCTATTGTGGTGCTAAGGGGTCCCAACTCTAGAAGGTCATCTCAAGCCCTTAATACTGTTACCCAAATTCAACATCTCATTATCATTAGAGGACCCAATTCAAGTCAATCTAGTAAACCTAAGCAAGTGGCATCCAAGTCTATTACCTTGAAGCTAGTTGTTAATCCTAAATCAAAGTACAATCTTGTTGATCAGTTACAAAGGACACCCGCTCAGATTTTGATCTTTGAGTTCTTAGAGTTGTCTCTAAGACATAAACAAATCCTTGAGGATGCTTTGTGTATGGAAAATGTCCCCAACAATTTAGATATTGATTGATTCCAGAATATGGTTAATGACATTGCTACCCCTTATTACCTTACATTTTCAAAAGATGATGATAAATATTTGAGCCATCCACACAATCTTTCCCTTCATATTGAGGTCATGATCCATAGAACCCATGTTAGGCACGTGTTGATAGATGGGGGTGCTAGGCTTAATATTTGTTCTTTTAGCCTTTTGAAAGAATTGGGTTATTCTGAAGAGGTTATAGATACCAGAAAGAGGCTTACTATCAAAGCCTGTGATGAGGTAGAAAGAAGTTCCAAGGGGTTGGCTGTCCTTACTGTTTGGATTGACCCTGTTCAAAAGGATATTTTATTTCAAATAGTTGATGCTGGGCCCCTTGCGTATAATACCTTACTTGGTAGGTCATGGATTCATGATATGCAAGCAGTGTCGTCTACCTACCATCAATGTGTTAAGTTCCCCTACAATGGCATAGAGATTTGTATACCAGGTGATAACACTTTATCTATTAATTCAATTTCAGCAGGGGCTCATGTTCCCCTCAATAGAGAAGCAAAAGATTTTAATGCTACCTTAGCTGAATGCAAAGACAAGTTTAAATCAATAGACCTTGGTGTGGGGGGTATTAGCTCAACTCCCTCACAACATTGCTAGTTTCACCTAGGTCTTATGGAAAACCTTCAAAAGAGCTGAATCCTTCCTCTTCAGCTATGACATTATTTGGAAAATTTATAGAATCATCAGTGCCTATTCAAAATGAGAAAGAGGAAACTTTTGTTAGAGACTAGATCTATAGAGAAGAAAAGTATAAGTACAATGAGAACTTTTCTCCCTCTCCTAAGACTTATGGAAGAGGATATACTTTTTTCAAGAAGATGGGCTATCCTGGTCACAGCCCTCTTAATCACAATTTGGATGCTAGGTTCAAACCTCTTGATCATGCTAAATTTGGATGCAAGTCTAAGAAACCAGTTGGCCTAGGATTTGAAAATTGTAACAAGCATATTAATCCTCTCTTTGAAAAGTTGGATAGTGACGATGAACCAAAGTATATACCTAATTTGAAAAATCAAAAATATATGTGTGAAGATTGGGTCCCTTCCACTAATCTCCTTTGGGGAGATTCAGATATTTTAGTCACCTGTGCATTAGTTATAACTTTAGAACAAGAATCAGATATAGAGGATCCTTTGAGAGAGCGTCAAAGAAAGAATCTTGTTCATTTAATAGAAAGAGAAAGTGTTACTTTTGATGAAACTAGACCTTCTACATCATGATGTCCCAAGACTTCATGGTGTAAGCATCATAGTCACAGTTCATATACTAGTTCTAATGAGTATGAATGGGACTCTTTTTTAGAGCCTTCAATAGTTAATAGAGATGTTGATGTTATACACATTTATAGTTCTCAACTTGAGGTATCCAATGAGTCACATGTAGGATTAGAGGTTTTGAACCCACATGTTGCCTTAGTGGATGATTCTTCACTTGTTAGGATGAATCCTGATTTGGGTAGCTTAGAGGGATACTTGATAGAATCTGACTCTTCGGTGACCAACAATAATACCCTTCACATTTAGCCTTGAACCAGCCATTGACTTACCTCTTATTCATCCCAACCTTATTGATTGGTCCCAATGCTATCAAGAACCCAAGCTTTTAACATTCCAAAATGATTACAGGATAGCTTGTTATCTAAATGCCATTGAACCTGTAGTCTCTTCCACCAGTGAACCAGCTACCAGCATGATAGAACTAGGCATCAAGTACCTTAGTCACAAGATAAAAAGAAAAGAAAATCAAAAGAATAGGTGTTCTGATGGCGAAAATCACTATATGGCGGTGTCAGAACCAAAAAAAGTAAAAAGAAATGACGTATCCAAGGGTGAAAACCTCTCTGAGGCACCTAAGGATGAGGTACTTGATCGTCTTCCTAGATATTTTCAAGATCAATCTTCAGTGCTTATTGAACCAAGACAAGCAGTTAGTTTGGGTACAAATGAGGCTCTACAGATAGTATACTTGGCTGAGTCGTTGTCACCAATAGAAAAGGGAAATTACACTAATTTCATACAACAAAAGAAGATCAATTTTGCATGGACTTATTCAGATATGCTAGGGTTGGACATTAATCTAATTATGCATCACTTGTCCATAGCTCCAAATGTTAAGCCAGTAAAATAGAAATTGAGAAAGATGCATCCTCACATAGCTCTGCTAGTCAAAGCTGAATTGGAGGAACTCCTTGGTGTCAAATTTCTAAGAGTTATTGCCTATGCTGAATGGATATCAAATATTGTACCAGTTTCCAAACATGACAAATCCATTCGAGTTTCCACATATTTTAGAGATCTCAATAGAGCATGCCCAAAGGATGACTTCCCACTCCCCAATATAGACATGATAGTGGATATGACTGCGGGTTATGAGATTTATTCTTTGATGGATGGTTTTTCTGGATACAATCAAATTAAGATAGCTCCTAAGTTTATGTTGAAGAGACTTTTGTGACTGGGTTTGCCAACAGATGTAAGTTGTCACCAGGTACCGGGGTACCAACCAACCTCACCTGTAAAGGTTTTCTGGGGAAATGAGATTCCCTAGGCCTCCAAGAACGTGAGAGTTGAGTCTCGACAGTGCAGGGCTCAGTTGGGAGATGTGACTATTTTTTGAGGGGGATAGCTGGTTATCTTCAACTCATCAACTTTGGGGATTCAGGTGAGTGGGGTTTTCTCCAAGCATGCTTTTACTTAACAAATAAACTTAAAAAGATCTTGCAGGGTTAGAAATATTTCATCTACCTATAGTTATGCTAAACATTCAAAACATCAACAATGCTCTAACACACTACACTAAATACCAAAGAAACATACAACCATCAGTTCATACTTCATCAGTAGAAAAAGAAAGGAGGTCATTAATCTACTTTAAGCATCAAACAAAAGGATATAAAGAACACAAAGCATAAAATACCGTTAACCCAGAAGACAAAATGCCAACAACATCATTGAGATAATTCTTCCTTCTTCATTAACATCTCTTCCATCAAGCACTGGTGTGTGGTATAATGGTAGCTCCAAGGGAGGATATAACTACTTAAAGATTGGAAACTATGGAGCATTGAGCTCTGCAACTAAGAACTGAGAAAACCAAATTGCTATTAACTATGGACTACAAAATCATCAATTTCACCGACCCTTGGAATGAGGCCGGACTTATTATTTTTACACATCTTTTGATCTAACACTAACCCTAACTTATGTTACATTTTACAATAAAATACATTATTCAGTGGCTGGTACTACCTGCACAACTCTACAAAAGACCTCGAGACGGAAAAGGCCCGACATGTTAGAAAAATAAGACAAGAAGGATGGAGTGGAAGAATTGGCCTTGAGAAGAAAGCCAAGAAGGAGAAATCTGATCCCCTGGGGATTGAGGCTACATGCCTCATAAATGGAAAAGCAATGCTGTGTCTTTGATGCACCAGGTGTATCTCTAAAGTGGATCCTTGGGAAGACCATCTATGAGAAACCTCCCATCAAGATGACGTGCCTTGTTGCAGTTCACCCACCTTCTGACAACCTTTACTAACTGCCTTGAAAGTGACCGGTCGGCCTTAGGGACCAGGATATGGGTCACTTAAAGAATACAAAATGTAGGATCTGGAATTCTGGGATTCGGGAACTTACGTTCCAAAAGAATAAAGAATAGAAAACATTTTTCCTGAAAGTTTTCTCCAGCTCCTGGAGAATCTCTATTATTGTTTGTTGTCATTGAATGTCTAGAGGAGACAAGAAATCCCATCTTCATTGAAGTCTCTAAGGCTAGCCCGCTGGTACTTGGCCACCTGAATCTTCTTTCCTAGGTCCAAAATATTTCCCTTATATTCTTCGGCCATCTTTGCCGCATCATGACCTTTGAACACCATACAAGTTATTCGCATCATTTTGGCCCCGTCTATCCCCTCCGGGGATTAATACCTTGATTTGATTAATTCATCAAACTTCCCCAAAACATATTCCTTTGGTGTGCATGTGTCGGTGCTAAACGGATCAGCTCCAGAGACCTTCAAAACAAAATACTTATATAAATTGAAAGAATATTGGACTGCATTGACCTTATCATGCAAGAGCCCCACCAGTTTCTTGATAACCCCCAATGTGAGGTCAAGTAGAGTGCTAGGTCCTTACAAAATCAAATGATTCTTCTCCTAAAATTTTGGACTCAGAGACAATCTCCTCTCTGAGGCCGATGAGTTCTTCTAACTCAACCTTCCATGCCTCATAATTCTTGATATCTCCCTCCCATATGGAGATGGTAGATTTGGCCTAGTGTAGGATGTGGCAGGCCGCATATAGATCTAGGACTATGGACACCAGGAAACACTGGATGTTTCCCAACCGTAAGGCAACCCATTCATCAACCGCTTGGGCCTCTTTCTTGTAGTGAGCTTCCACTGCCTTGGTTTCTTCTTTCAACAAGTTCAATTCAACTTGTTTTCCTCTCTTCCCCAGCAACACCTCTATGACATCATAATCTCATGCTTTAGCCATTGTCTCATCTACATCTGGGGAAGGTGTCCCAATTACTGTGACTGTTTCTCCGCTTGGCTCGATCCGAAGAGTGTGGACTATCTAGGATTTCTTAGTCTTTGGCGGGTTTTGTGCCTGAGCCATCATCTCCACCAAAGAAAGATTGGCCTTGGGTGTTGTTAGGGCCTTTCTCTTTTGAGATTCCACCAACCACTGTGGTGGTAGGGGTGGCTTTGCAGCCAAAATTTTCTCATGTGATTTCTCCCTAGGTTCTTGTTATGCCCATTCAATAGTATGACCCTCTTCTAGCTCCTTCCTTGTATCTTCTGACTCACCAGTGACGTTCTCTCCGGTGATACCTACATCTTTTTCCCCACTTTCTATATCCTTGGCAATATTTAGATCTTCATTGGTTGCCCCGAGGTTCTCTTCTTCATCTTTTCACTGCTCTTCCTCAACCTCTATGGTTGGGATGTTCTCCTCTATTGGTATATCTTCTGGTAGTGGGGGAGGCAATGAGCCAAGATTCAATGTTTGGGCCACAGTGATTACCTCCCTGAATGTTACCTTTGGGAGTGGCATTTGGACCATGGCAGTTGGGGTCATGGTTGTTCCTGTGGGTTTGGTTTCCCCAGCCAATGCCATTTGTTCATTTTGCATTTGTTGGCCTGAAACTCCCATAACCTATATTTTTGGGACTCCAGAGGTATTCTCCTGTCCTACCCCCTTTTCTTCTTCCATTTGTGCTTCCTGTTCCTGCACAGGTTCCTACTCCAGAGCTTTCTCCTACATGGTAATTTCTTTCTCCGACTATGCGAGGTCTCCCTGCAAATTCCCAAACTCATCAGTTCTAAATACATCATCAAATTCTTCATGAGGGGGAGGATTTTCTGGGGTGTGGATGTGCTTTGGTTCTTTCTCCAGCTTTGGGGAGTCTGAAGAAATGATCTATACTTCTGGGATGTGCAGCATCCCAAGCTTCGGTTCTATCTTTGGTTTTGGATTGAGCCTTTTCTTTCTCCTTGTAACCAAAGGAGGCCCCGCATCCCTTAGGGCTGCCTGCTCTTCTTCCACCCCCATTCCTATCGCTCTGACCATCAATGCTGCTAGTGAAGGGGAAGAGGGAGGACTGATAGGTCCGGTCATGAGCACCGGAGTGGCCAACCATGTGATCAATTTATCTCTCATCTGCTGGGAGGCCGCAAGCATCTGCTTTAGTTTCTCTTTTATGGGGGTCTCATGCAAGGTTGGAGTTCCCATTATTTTTTCTCCTTTATCTTCTCCCTGTGAAGAGGTTCCGGCCCCAGAAGTCAACTTTTGTACCATCAGGAAAACTCTTCAAGTGCTCCTGAGGCATACTGGTGCAGGAGCACCTATTTACAAGTAAACAACCCAAGAGGTTCCAAAGAAGGAAAATTTCACTTTATTTCATAAGGTCATGTGTGATGTATTGAGTCCATTGATGTAAGGCTAAATGAGCCATTTTGTCAAAATTGTCATAGTTGTCCATTTATGGCATAGATTGGTCAGATAGGTCAAATGATGTAAAATCATCTATGTAAGGGTGAAAATTATGTAAAATTTCATTAATATTTGTTTTTGGCATGTTTCTAAGGTTCTTACAAAGTTTTAAGATCATTGGGTTAAAGTTGCAAAAGTTGTTAACTTGACAACAAAAGTTGTCAAGCAAAAATGTTGTCAAAATGCAAAAGAAGGTGAACAGTGGTTTCCATCGATTTTTGAGGGTAGTTAGAGGGGTTTGGAATGTCAAAAGGCTTTATATATCATTTTATTTTTGAACCAAATCATTATGTAAAGTTGGAGAAGGATTGGAAAGCATTGGAAGCAATTTTGGTATCATATTTTCATTGTTCAATCTATAGTTTTGTTGTCTTGAAAGTTTTCCCTCTTGTTTCCAGGCCTTGTTTGGCCATGTACAGTCTGGAAACAAGTTCAATTGTATTATGATATTTTAGAAAAATGAATAATCTTTCCATTCCTTTTGATTTGAGTTTATTTCATGCAATTTTGAGAAAGTTATGAGAGTTTTGGTAAAAACCATTTGTAACTACCCAAAACCCTGATTCACGAAAACCAGTTTTGGAAGGATCCTCATAACTTATTATTTAACCATTGGATCTTTCTGTAAGTTTCACAAAAGTTCTATAACTTGCATTTCTATAATCTTACTGGAGTGATTGGCTTGGTTATCAATATTGGGAGAGTTATTAATGACTGTTTATGACTGTATTTTCATGACCAGAATACATTAAATTTCATAGTTGAACAAATGTAATGCTTCAATCCATAGATTGATGAAACTAAGTTGAGAAGTTATTTTGATGGTGATTATGGTATGATCTTTGAATTTTTATGAGTTTTCCATGATTCTCTACATCACATACCCTCTTAAAGTATTCGTGGCTATGCTCGACCATGTTGTGAGTGATGTCTTCAATGGTAGGCCCCTCCTAGGAATTCCAATCTACCGGTGGGAAGGCCATCTTATCAACTCCCCTCGCCTTGTACTGGGGATCTATTATGAGGCCGGTGTCAAAGAAGTCATCCAAAATTTTTTGGAGCTTCAATCTTTCCATCATTCCCATGGTCATCTGGATGTAATGCCAGCTCTGAACTTCAACATCATCCTAGAAATCATCCCAGAAGTCCTCCATGTGAAATCAGTGGGGCTCTGATGCCCAGGAAAGTTACAATGCAATTTTGCCAAGCGGATCAAAGTTCTTCCATGCTAGATAAAATTTTGCCAAGTTTAGGCTCTTGAGCTCATTGTCTGCCTCCTTGGTTGTGACCAAACTACATGAGTAATTCCCACAAGTGATTGGGAATGGAACATTCATCACCTTCTTTAGAGCGTATAAGGCGTGCAAATCCAGTATTTGTCTATAATATTCTAAGAGGATTATTTTGTTCCCATAATGTTTGGGCAACAAGTAAGGTTTCCTGGAGAAGACGGTTATCTGAATATAGGTATGTTGCTGGAATTGGATATAGTAATGGCCATAACTTCTATCTAGATCCATTGCCTCCTTTGAGAGGTGGTAGCTGACATCCCTGGTAGGTGTGAGCAGATTGTAGTAGATGAAGGCTTCGTTCACCTAGAAAAAGCTAGAGAAACTAGCCTCCCATTGAATTTGTGGGAAATAATCCCAGGGAGCCTTTTGACTTGGGCCAATCCCAAGTACACCTGATGTGAGCAGCCCATTGATGATGGGTCGTTGTTATGCTAAGGCCCAGAGAACATAAGAGGTCATATATAATTTGTGCTTCTGGGCCGCCTCAAGGAACTGATAGTCTACATGATTAGAAATAATGGTGGCCTAATCAAAGTATTGCTCGCCGGTGGAGATGCCAAGCAAAAAGTAGTACATCCACCTTGAGAACTCTCGGGCATGGGGTTGCCTGAAGATCTGGCATAGTGCTATAATCTCCATTTGGATACTTTCTTTAAACTTAGATCGGGGGATCTCTAATTTCATCTTTTTGGGGTCCCTCTTCAGATTCTTGAGCCAATGATTGTTCATATATTGCTAGCCCATGACCTCTAGCTGCTAAAATTTCCCCAAAGCATCAGCTCTAGTAAAAATGGCTGGATCATCAAACTGGGGAATCCCCAAACCTGCCCGAAAAGTGGTAGCATCGAGAGACACCATGGGGGTGGGATATCCGGTCGGGACCAGGGTGGCAAGCATGATGGCCCATATAAAGGAGTTGTAATTTTCTGCAAGGGTGAGAATAAGCTCTAGGGCCTACACTGAGCATGAGAAACAAGCTACCTTCAGGATCCTAGAATCCCCATTGCTGATCGCCAACTGATCCCTGGACTGTCATTGAATAAATATTATCTTAACTAGGGCCTGCATCTCTGCCCACATACCAATGCTAGTTTCCATGATTAGCTGGACTTGGGATTCAATCTTTGACCCCACAATAGCATTGTCCTTCAGATATTTCATGTTGACGGGTAGTTTCTCTAAGGCCCTCTCAATTTTGGATCTAACGGCTGCCCTGGTGACCGCTGTGGAGGGGAGTTTCAGACTCCTTGGTGATGAAGATGCAGAAGCCTTAGACATAGTGAAGGCATGTTGTTTTGAAAACTTGTAAGGAAAGGTGACCGTTAGAATTCATAGATAAATAATACTCCAGGATCTTAAGATCTTACCACCAAGGCACGTCCTTTACCTGAAAAGTTAGTTTGGGTCCAAAATCCTGAAAAGGTATATATATAATGCAGACTTAGGAAATTAACCACTATCTGAGTCTGGGGGTTTCAGCACACTTAATGAAAGTAAGATGTGGGGTGACCCAGGGTCTGAAAAACTAACCGTTGGAAGATGTGAGCGAAAAGTGAGTTGTCAGACCCATGTGGGCATCACCTGGCTATGCAATAAATGGAGAGTTAAGGCAATGGCACCACCAACTGTCTGAACATGCAAAAAGAAGAGGCCACTTGGACAGTCTTGAATGCACACATGGGACATAAATGAAACATGAAGGCCAATTGATGGAGGAGAGAGAAAACCACCTATTGAAACCAGCCGAGAGCTGAGCTTCAGCCAGGCGATATTCCTTCTAGAATGAGCTTGCAAACTTGGATGAAATATAGATCAAGAATAGAGAGCTCAACGTGAGACCAGATAGATACACACAAAATATATAACTAAGTACAGCAGGGCCAAAGGATATATACATAGAAAACAAAGGATATACATCATATTTACAGCAGAACAAAAATGTGGAATGACTACCCTAACAAAACAATGCCAAAAATTTACAAAATATACAATATCCTAAACTGCACAGAGGGCAGACAACCCCCTGGCAGAGCCAACCCACAAGCAGGTGGTGAACCAGACAACAACGATGCAGAGCAAAAATGCAAACAAAGCAAAGTAGAAACAATAAAAGGAAACACAATGACAAAAAGCTGAAAACAAAGGAAAGAACCAGAAACACCAACCTGGGAACCGAAGACGGCCAAAGGGAGAAGCACTAGACCACTCTACAATAGTTTTTTCCTCCAATGTCACACACAGCTACTAAAGATCACTTCATGGTTACTAAGTTCAGAGGAGCATGCACTCAGTTCTCACTCAAATTGCCTATGAAGTCGCTCTGAAATTGCCTAAGTGTTTTGATTGCAATAACTGTGAAAATGATAGGTAAATCTTATTTATACCCGAGGTAAAAGCAAGTTACCCCTCTCTCCACAAAATCTAGAATAGGCAATCTTTTGGACTCAGGGCCCTGGGATTCAATGCGACCATACCCTCTTACAAAAAGAAGACATCATGGCAGAGAATCCCAGAGTCCGGGATCCGGGTTCTGGAAAAGAAAACAACCAACTCTGGGATTGGGTCCCGAAGACATGAGGAACAAAAACACAAAACAAAACCAACACCACAGGAAAGAAAACCCAGGGAAGGAAACCAAAGAAGCAAAGGCAAAGAAGATAAGGGAAGAGCCAAAAGAAAAAAATAAAGGGGGACCCAACATTTTGCACACAAAATGTAGGGACAGGTATGTAGGGCATAATAAATGCACCTATTTGGGATGAATACCTTAGCACATTTGAGAACCATAAAATATTTGGTTAGTAAAACTACAATAAATCGTTACCTGAAGCATCTTTCTCGCAAGGTGTGAAACGTCTTAGAAAATCTGACCATACGCGATCCAATCCATGATCCTTTCATCAGTGGTGAAGTGTGTGCTTTGGAAGGAAATCAAGCTAATGACCTCTGGGAAAAGTAGAGAAGAGGCACTAAGTATATTAAACCCAAAGTCATCAATTTTGCGCATTTCTCCCAGATACCGGAGTCTCATCCCATTTTTTTTTCTTGTTATTTTGTTCATTTCTGGGTGGGCGGGCGGTACTTCTTTCACCATCAAGCCTAAGCTTAGCTAATTTTGATGGTGGTACTACTTTCACCCTTCCACCCACCTTAATATGCTTAATGGGGAAGGAAAACTCTAGATCTAGAAAAAATCTTTAAAAGTTCAGACTTGGGTCAACCGACTAGTGCAACCGATCTACCCTTGATGTGTCTGATTATTGGTTCCTTAATTCTTTATTTCACTAACTACCAGACTTCCAAGGATAAATCTGATGAAGATTACTCATAATTTTCTACCAAACTTGAAAAATAACTCTAGAGAATGGACCAATTCCATCATGCTAACAATTGATTCTTAAGTTCACCGTAGTGCTAGAGGTGCCATCCCGGAGACTAGATGTCATGCGAAGCATACCAGCCTTACAAGAAGGGGAGAAAATTTCTGGAGCCCAAAAAAGGAAATAATCAAATGAAACAAAAGAAAAAGGGGTGGCCCCAAAGGACGATGGCCTGCAAGACTATTTACAAAGCAAGGCACCCCCAAACGAGGCACCAGGGAAGAAATATTTACAAGCAAGAGAATTTACATAAAATACAACTCTGGGAAAACTGGCCTCATTCAAAGTAATGTTTGAGAAACTGTCTATTAACGGGCAATGGGATAGGTTCTTCAGTCATGGTGTTAAGGTGATAGGTATTTTCTCAACATATTTTTGAAATGAGCTATGGCCCGAGCCAGAGCCGTTGGAACTTGGTGTGCTTCTCTTTCTTTTCCTGGGCCTTGTCCCACAAAAGGACTAAATCCAAAATCTGAAAGGCCTTGTATTGGGCTTTATGGTTAAACCATATTTTTACCACTACTTGGTGATCCACAAAATGTTCAAGGGTTGTGTCTTGTTGCTCCTCCATCTGCACCAAATTCAGGAGCCGAACCTCCACAATATTATCTCAGTTGTTGAATTCCTGCATAAACTACAAAATTGGGATCTGTAAGTTGATTGGGAATACTCGGTTCTGGCCATAAATTAGATGGAATGGGGACATTCCTAGGGTGGCCTTAATTTGAATGTGATCCACCTAGAGGGTGAATCTCAACTTTTGGTGCCAATCCCGGGGGTTCTGTTCTAGCAGGTGTTTAATTACTTCGAGTAGATTTTTGTTCTTTGATTCAGCAACACCATTCCCCTTGGGGTAATAGTTGCTAGAGAACTTCAGAGTGACCTTTAGGTCATAGGTCCATTCAAGTAGTTGTGCCAAAGAAAATGCTGGACCATTGTCACACACTTTAGCAAAGGGTATTTTGAATCTTGTGATGATGTTTTCTTCCAGGAATTTGATAACCACATCTGCCGTATTATTTTTGCAAGGTATGGTTTCAGACCACTGGATGTATCAGTCATTGGCAGACAATTTGGGGTTGATTTCCCCAATAAATTCAAATTCCCATTGGGCAAAATACCTAGCCTCGAAGACTGGCTGTAAAGGCATAGCCGGGTTGCGCTCATCATGTGTCGTGGTCTGGTAGGTATGGCACCTCCAAATGTGAGTGTAAACATCTTTAAATATGCAAGGCCAATAATGTCTGGCCTAAAGGATCTGATGGGCGGTGGCATCGGCTGAGCCATGCCTGGTCCCAAATTGCCCATGGAATTCTTCAATTATTTTTGTAGCTTGGTCCCTATCAATACACTGAAGGTACACTCCCTCATAGTTGCTACGATAAAACATGGAGTTTTTGATAATAAAGTGAGTGCTTTTCATTTGATGGGCATGGCATTTTTTGGGAGGTAACCCCTCTGGGAATTTTTTGTTTAACAATAAGTACACCAGATTAGTGTACCACGGGTCTCGAGTGATAGACTCCACTGTGTACATTTGACATTCTATGTGAGGGGTCTCTTCAGCCATCGCTCGACTTAGTCCCTGGCCATGGACTATCTTCATGGGTTGCATTTCTAAATTGTATTCTTGGAGGATGGCCATCCATTTCCCCCATCTTTCACCTAGTTCACTCTACATCAGCAGAGATTTAACAGCTTGGTCTGGGATGATTACATGCATCTTGCTCAAAAGAATGTAATGCTAGAATTTCTTTACGACACGAACAAGAGCAAAGGATTGTTTTTCCAATGATGAATATTGAACTTCGATGTTATTAAAGGGGGAGCTCATGAAATCTATTGGTCATTCTTCCCCTTCAACCTTTTAGGTCAATATGATAACAGTAGAATGTGGCAAAGAAAATGAGTAAATATAAAATGGGAGGGAGTAGTCTCGACTCGCCAGAACTGGTGCCTCCATTATCATCTATTTAATTTGGGAGAATTCCCACTTTACCTCAAGACTCCACTCAATTTTGGTATCTTTCTTCATCATTTCATTGAGTGGCTTTACTATTTTGGCAAACCCTATGATGAATTTCCAGACAAAGTTGATATTTTCAAAGAAGGATCGCATCTCCTTCTTGCTGTCGGGCATTTGCAAATTTAGCAACGCTTCAACTCTCTCAAGGTCAATGGATATACCCTTCTTAGAGAAAATATGCCTGAGCAACTTCCCTTTGGTGACCCTAAATATGCACTTCTTGGGGTTGAGGGATATTTTGTATCGGCGACATCTCTCACAGATTTGAGTGAGGTGGGCGGAATGGTCATGCTTGTCCTGGGAAAAGACGGTCAAATCATCCATGTTGATGATTATGCACCGGTTCACAAGGCCCTCAAATGCAATGTCCATGGCCTTCTGAAATGTGGCCCCTATGTTAATTAATCCAAAGGTCATTCTCTAATATGCAAACGTTCCCCACTTGGTGGTAAACATTCTTTTTTCTCTATCTTTGAATTTAACCATAACTTGGTTGTAGCCAGAGTATCCATCCAAGAAAGACATCATTTGGGATTTGTTCACTGTCTGCAACACCTCATCCAATGAGGGGAGAGGGTGATTATCCTTCTTGGAGGCTCTATTCAAATTTTAGAAATTCATGCAAAGGTGAATTTCAGCGCTCTTCTTTCTCACAGGGACTAAGTTGGCAACCCACATAGTATGCCAGATTAGAAAGATTATTGGGGCTGACAATAGTTTTTCCACCTCTTGACAAGTTAGAGGCTTGATCAGCAGGTTGACTGGCCATTGATTTTGCTAAAAAGGCTTAGCATTAGGTTTCAGGGGAATGGTATGAGTCATAATGGATATGTTGTATGTCTTCAAATACTCATATCCCCACACGATCACGTCTATGTATTCTTGGAAAACCACAAGAATCTTCTCCTTCTCCTTAGGGGAGAAGGAGGTACCAATATGTATCATATTTTCTTCACCGGGCTAGCCGATGTTTACTCTCTCGAATGAGGATGATATCTTTTCCCGACCCCGAGGGTCTGAGTCAAAGATACAATCAAGCGTGACCATCCCCTTCCGGATGGTGTTGGTAGGTAGGTCCATGATCCCATCACCTTCATCACCCTGCCCAATATCATCATGGTCTTGTTCTTCCACTATCTGGTCCTTGAAGACACCATTGGCCATAAAGGCCAGGTTATGCTGATCGTCCTCAAAAACCTGAAAGTAGGTGATGTTATCTGGAATGGACAGGGTGGGGATCATCTCTGGAGTCGTGAGCCGACCATGGGCTCAAGTGTGCTGGTAGAAATAGCGAGGGAATCTGGGACATAATTCCATTGTCGGGGAATAAGATCAATGTTGGAGGCATCAACATCCTCAATAAGGCTCCATACCCGATTGTGGTATGCAGCCAGCCTCTTATCATGATATGTATACTAACTCCAGACTTGTTTGATAATCAACTCTGAATCACCCAGGGCCTCAAGGTGAGTGATTCCTTTCCTTAATGCAAATAGGAGTCCAAAGACTAAGGCCTTGTACTCAATAATGTTGTTTGTGTAGTTGAATTGCAGCCTATAGGATGCGAGGAAGGATTTTTCTTGCGAGTTGATCAATTCCACTCTGGCCCCACATCCTTGTTTGGACTGGGACCCATCGAACTCAAGGGTCCACAGGTCATTTCTTGTAGTCTAGAGCTTGGGAGATGGAGCAAATTTAGGATTATCTTTGGGAGACTTGGGAGGAGATTCCTCCTGTAGTAGTGGTGCATGGGTGAATTTTTCCTCCAGAGTGGTTTGGGATTGAGATCTATGGAGAGATGGCACTGAAGGAGTGCTTCCAGTAGGAATATTGGGTTTCAGGGAATCAACAGTATGTTCTTTAATCTGAAAGGTGTCAATTTTCTAGGTAGCGACAAAAAGGCAAGGCTCACATTCTAGCTCTGAATGTTTCTAGTAGTGCACTCAGCACCAAGCACTAGACAAGAGTGTAGTGGGGGTTTCCATTTCACCCTGAGAATTGTTCTCGACCCTCAATCCCTTCTCTAGGTCTTGGATCCTCTGCAGAACTATGGCATCCTCCCCAGTAGTGAAATCGAACATTAATATTTCAAGGGGTTGGTACACCCTTGAGGAAGTTTCAAAGAATAAGACCTCGTTAACCCTTCTGACTTTGGTAAGGGCCCGCTTCATCCGGGGCTCACTTTCAACCTAGATTTTGTTTGATTCTCCTTCCCAAGGGAGCCATAAGTGGGAGAAGTTGGTCAAAAAGTATCCATTCAATGACTTATACCAGTTCTAACTTAACAACATCCCGTAAGTTTCTAGGATGTCCACCACTTGAATATTGATTATGCTAGCTATTCTAGGGTCCTAGATGAGCTATATCTGGAAATTTTTCAGTTCACCCACCATTTTCATAGTAGTTTTATCCAGTTGGATTACTACACCATTAGATGGGGTGGGTCAGAATCTGAGCTTCTAGCATATGGATAGAGGCATTATGTTGCCTGTAGCCCCGTAATCCACTAGGTAGTTGTGTATGTTTTTTACTTGTATGTTCAGGCCTAGTAGGAATGGAGGGTCCTCCGTATTTCCCTAAAAGATAGCTGCATTGGCATCCTGAAAAGAGACAGTCTTGGGTGGGAGACTGACAACCTCCAAGTTTCCCAGGAGCTTCAAGAGAGACTTATTCTACTTGGGATAGTTTAGTAAAACCTCCATCAAGGTCATAGAGGTGGTGGTTTGTTCTAACGCCTTTGTGATGTCAAACTTTCCTCCTAGAAATTGGTGGCTTCCCTCAGCCAGGTCTTTTGCTTGATTAGAGCTAGAACCTTTTGGAGGGATAGGCCAGTCAGTTGTATTGTCCCAGGGAGGAGTGTCCTTGGGAGGTGTCAGCGTATAAACTGGCCCTTTACCAACCTGGCTCTGAGTGTTGTAAGGAGCCCGTGGGTTGGTGAAGGCATTGGCCTCAAAGGATGGAATTGATTCATCAAAGAATCCCTACAATTCAGATTCTTTTTCATCTTCTCTGGTGGATCCAAAGAAGACGGTCTCACAGGTGAATGCACCGTGAGTTAGCTCTTGTATAGGAGTTTTTAGGGGAGTAGGGTCAGATGCTTGTTGTCTATCCAGCTGGGAGATCATGATGACCTTCTCCAGCATGGCATAGTTTACCTCATTATGGGAGCATGTGTCATGCAATCTACACCAATTGGTCATGGGATGGAAATCTGTGATTGGTGTAAAATGAGATGGTCTAGTACCACCTTGATTGGCATTTTGGTTCGGAGGTGGACCTTCAGTATTTGTGTTGTTGTTCCATTATTGTTGGTTGGGTTGAGGCCTGTTGTTGAAATTTCTTGCCCCAATATTGTTGTTTCATTGGCCGGAGAAAATATTCCCTCTTTGGGAATTGAAGTTTTGGGGTGCATAAGACCCCGCTTTCAGTTGACCCATGTCCATAGTTAGGGTGAAAAAAATTCACCAGAGAGACTCAACCTCAATGGTCAATTGAGTGTTTGTGTCACAATGTGATGATTGTTGTTATTGTTGGTTCCCTGGAAAAGAAGTAGTATTTGCCAGAGTCAAGGGCGAAAATCCTCCAGCCATGGATGACTAGAAGAAGGGCACTCCAAATGGTTGTGTCTGTTGTTGTTGATTATGTTGTGGCTAATTCCAAGGGAGAGATTCAAGACCCAGTATTGCTTGAGTCTGTGATGGATAAACATACCGAGCCTGCTGGTATATCGACGGGGGTGGGGGATTCATGTCCATCATGGGGGCACCCATTGCCAAATTTGGGTTGTATCTCTTGACATACGTAGTTCCACCGGGGATCATATTGAATGGCGTACTCTGCCCAATCCCACCTAGGGACTTGTTGAGGCCACAAGACAGTTCTAAGGCTAGGTTGTAAACTTTCACCAAAGTATCCCGGTCACCCGGGGTGGTAGTTCTCCAAAGGAGAGTGGCAATGAAGGGGTCCATTATGTTGAGATAGGTCTATATGGTTACTTCCACAGATGGGATGAAAGGAACCATGCACCACTTCAAGGCACATTGGAACCGGTGATTAAATGTTGCAAGGGGTTTATTTGGTTCCTTTCTGATGGAAATGAACTGGCTATGGGACCAAGCTGGGTCCACATGTACGTGAAAGGTGGCTAAGAAGGCATCCTCCATGTCTTGCCAACTATTGATAGAGTTGGCGGGAAGGTTAAGGTACCAGTTCAATTCGCCCTGTCCTAGGGATAGGGGAAAAATCAAGGTCACAACATCTTCATGTTGGATCTGGTGTCAGTTCATCACATCTTTGTATGCCTACAAGTGTTCCTCTATGGTTTGTGAGCCTAGGTGTTTATATCGTGGGAAAATCTTTTCTGGGTGCGAGGGTAAATCATTGGTTGCACCCATAAGAGTTCCCATAGGGGACCCGGTATTTTTGAAATATGCACCCATTTGGGGAGTAGAATTTTGAGTAGGTTGAACGCTGATTCCTGGGATTGTCTAGGAAGTTTGGATATTCTGTGGTACACTAGACCCCCAGACAATGGTGGCTGGTGTGATTTTTGGGGTCCGCTTCTTTTGAGCATGAGGCCCAAGTTCAAAAAACCTTCTAGGATCAGGGGATGATCTAAGGATTCTTTCAAATCTCACTGGGAAGAAAGACCCAATCCCACTGAAGGTTTGAATCCTAAAACTATGGCTTGGGGAACCCTCAGGAGGTGTAAAATCAGAATCTTGAGAGGGGGATGAGTTTATGCCCTCCTAGCACCATTTTTTGTTGACAAAACTTTTGTGACCGGGTTTGCCAACAGATGTAAGTTGTCATCGGGTACCGGGGTACCCGTCAACTTTGCCTGTAAAGGTTGTCTAGGGAAATGAGATTCCCCAGGCCTCCAAGCATGTGAGAGTCAGGTCTCGACAGTGCAGGGCTCGGTTGGGAGATGTGACTATTTTTCAAGGGGGATAGCTTGTTATCTTCAACTTGTCAACTCTGGGGATTCAGGTGAGTGGGGTTTTCTCCAAGTATGCTTTTACTTAAAAAATAAACTTAAAAAGATCTTACAGGGTTAGAAATATTTCATTTACCTATAGTTATGCTAAACATTCAAAACATCAATAATGCTCTAACACACTACACTAAATACCAAAGAAACATACAACCATCAATTCATACTTCATCAGTAGAAAAAGAAAGGAGGTCGTTAATCTACTTTAAGCATCAGAGAAAAGGACATAAAGAACACAAAGCATAAAATACCATTAACATAGAAGACAGAATGCCAAAAACATCATTGAGAGAATTCTTCCTTCTTCATTAACATCTCTTCCAGCAAGCACTAGTGTGTGGTACAATGGTGGCTCCAAGGGAGCATCTAACTACTTAAAGCTTGGAAACTATGGAGCATTGAGCTCTGCAACTAAGAAATGAGAAAACCAAATTGATATTAACTATGGACTGCAAAATCATCAATTTCACCAACCCTTGGAATGAGGCCGGACTTATTATTTATACACATCTTTTGATCTAACCCTAACCCTAACTTATGTTACATTTTACAATAAAATACATTACTTGGTGGCCGATACTACCTGCACCACTCTACAAAAGACCTCGAGATGGAAAAGGCCTAACATGTCAGAAGAATAAGACAAAAAGGATGGAGTGGAAGAATTTGCCTCAAGAAGAGAGTCGAAAAGGAGAAATTTGATCCCCCGAGGATCGAGTCTACATGCCTCATAAATGGGAAAGTAGTGCCCTATGTCTGATGCGCCAGGTGTATCTCTAAAGCGGCACCTTGGGAAGACCATCTATCAGAAACCTCCCATCGAGCTGATGTACCTTGTTGTAGTTCACCCACCTTCTAACAACCTTTATTAACTGCCTTGAAAGTGATTGATCGACCTTGGGGACCGGGATAAGGGTCACTTAAAGAATACAAAATGTAGGATCTGGAATTTTGAGATCCGGGAACTTGTGATCCAAAAGAATAAAGATTACAAAACACTTTCCCTAAAATTTTTCTCTAGCTCCTAGAGAATCTCTATTGCTATTTGTTGTCATTGAAGGTCTGGAGGAGATGGGAAATCCCATCTTCATCGATGTCTCTAAGGCTATCCCGCTGGTACTTGGCCACCTCAATCTGCTCTCCCAGGTCCAAAATATTTCCCTTAAATTCTTTAGCCATCTTTTCCGCGTCGTGACCTTTGAGCACCATGCGAGTTATTCGCATCATTTTTGCCCCATCTATCCCCTCTGGGGATTGATACCTTGATTTCATTAATTCATCAAACTTCCCTAAAACATATTCCTCCACCGTGCATGTGTCAGTGCTAAATAGATCATCAATAGAGACCTTCAAAACAAAAGACTTATATAAACTGAAAGAATATTGGACTGCATTGACCTTATCATGCAAGATCCCCACCAGTTGCTTGATAACCCCCAATGTGAGGTCAAGTCTAGAGTGGTGGGTCCTTACAAAATCAAATGATTCTTCTCCTAAAATTTTGGACTCAGAGACCATCTCCTCTCTGAGGCCGATGAGTTCTTCTAACTCAACCTTCCATGCCTCATAATTCTCGATATCTCCCTCTCATATGGAGATGGTAGTTTCAGCCTAGCGTAGGATGTAGCAGGCCGCATTTAGATCTAGGAGTGTGGACACTAGGAAACAATGAACGTTTCTCAACTGTAAGGCAACCCATTCATCAACCACTTGGGCCTTTCTCTTCATCACCTGTAATGATTCTATATCACTTTGAGGAAGCGGTGCATTTGACGTACAGGCCCCCGGGGGAATAACATTAATGGGTCAGGCCAGCTCACTCAACAGTCCCATGAGGTTTGCATTTTTCTCCTTCTCTGCCTTGAAATTTTGGGCCTCTTTCTCGTAGTGAGCCTCCACTTCCTTGGCTTCTTCTTTCAATAGGTTCAATTCACCTTATTTTCCTCTCTTCCCTAGCGACACCTCTTTGACATCATAATTTCTGGCTTTACCCATTGCCTCGTCCACATCTGGGAAAGGTGTCATGATTACTGCGACTGTTTCTCTGCCTGGCTTGGTTTGAAGAGTGTGGACTGTCTGGGCTTTCTTAGTCTTTGGCAGGTTTTGTACCTAAACCATCATCTCTACCAAAGAAAGATGGGCCTTGGGTGTTTGGCCTTGGGTGTTTTTGGGGCCTTTCTCTTTCGAGATTCCACTAACCACTGTGGTGGTAGGGGTGGCTTTGTAGCCAAAATTTGCTCATGTGATTTCTCCCCAGGTTCTTGTTGTGCCCCTTTAATAGTATGAGCCTCTTCTAGCTCCTTCCCTATATCTTTTGACTCACTGATGACATTTGCTCCGGTGATACCTGCATCTTTTTCCCCGCTATCTATATCCTTGGAAATATTCAGATCTTCATTGGTTTCCCTGGGGTTCTCTTCTTCATCTTGAAACTTCTCTTTCTCAACCTCTGTGGTTGGGATGCTCTCCTCTATTGGTATATCTTCCTGTAGTGAAGGAGGCAATAGGCCAAGATTCAATGTTTGGGCCGTAGTGATTACCTCCCTAAATGTTACCTTTAGGAGTGGCATCTGGAACATGGTGGTTGGGGTCACAGTTGTTCTTGTGGGTCTAGTTTCCCTAGCCGATGCCATTTGTTCATTTTATGTCTGTTGGCTTGAAACTCCCATAACCTATATTTCCAGGACTCCAGAGGTATTCTCTTGTTCTACCCCCTTTTCTTCTTCCATTTGTGCTTCTTGTTCCTATGCAGGTTCCTGCTTCAGAGCTTTCTCCTGTGTTGCAATTTCTTCCTCCAACTGTGTGAGGTCTCCCTACAAATTCCCAAACTCATCAATTCTAAATACATCATCAAATTCTTCATTAGGGGGAGGATTTTCCAGGGTGTGGACGTGATCTGGTTCTTTTTTCGACTCTGGGAAGTCAGAAGAAATGATATGTACTTCTGGGATGTGTGGCATCCCAAGCTCCAGTTCTATTTTTGGTTTTGGATTGAGACTTTTCTTTCACCTCGTAACCAAAGGAGGCCTTGCATCCCTTAGGGTTGTCTACTCTTCTTCCACCCCCATTCCTGTCACTTTGACCATCAATGCTGCTAGTGAAGGGGAAGAGGGAGGACAGACAGGTCTGGTCATGAGCACCGGAGTGGCCAACTGTGTGATCAATTTATCTCTCATATGCTAGGAGACCGCCAACATCTACTTTAGTTTCTCTTTTATGGGGGTCTCATGCAGGGTTGGAGTTCCCATTATTCCCTTTCCTTTATCTTCTCCCTATGAAGAGGTTCTAGCCCCAGAAGTCAACTTCTGTACCATCGGGCCAACTCTTTGGGTGCTCCCAGGGGATACCCTCTTAAAGTATTCATGGCTATGCTCAACCATGTTGCAAGTGATTTCTTCAATGGTAGGCCCCTCCTGGGAATTCCAATCTACCGGTGGGAGGGACATCTTATCAACTCCCCTCACCTTGTACTGGGGATCTATTGTGGGGCCGGTGTCCGAGAAGTCATCCAAAAAATTTTAGAGATTCAATCTTTCCATCATTCCCATGGTCATCTGGATGTAATGCCAGCTCTCAACTTCAACATCATCCTAGAAATCTTCCCAGAAGTCCTCCATGTGAAATCAGTGGGGCTCTAATGCCCGGGGAAGTGCCAATGCAATTTTTCCAAGCCAATCAAAGTTCTTCCGTGCTAGATAAAATTCTGCCAAGTTTAGGCTCTTGAGTTCGCTATCTGCCTCCTTGGCTATGGCCAAACTACATGAGTAATTCACACAAGTGATTGGGAATGGAAAATTCATCACCTTCTTTAGAGCGTATAAGGTGTGCAACTCCAGTATTTGTCTACAATATTCTAAGAGGATTATTTTGTTCCCACAATGTTTGGGAAACAAGTAAGGTTTCCTATAGAAGTCGGTTATCTGAATATAGGTATGTTGCTAGAATTGGATGTAGTAATGGCCATTACTTCTAACCAAATCCATTTCCTCCTTAGAGAGGTGGTACCCGACATCCCTGGGTATGAGTAGCTTGTAGTAGATGAAGGCATCATTCACCCGACATAAGCTGGGGAAAATAGCCTCCCATTGAATTTGTGGGAAATAATCCAAGGGAGCCTATTGACCTAGGCCAATCCCAAGTACACCTGATGTGAGTGGCCCATTGGTGATGGGTCATTGCTATGCTAAGGCCTAGAGAACATAAGAGGTCATATGGAATTTGTGCTTCCGGGCCACCTGAAGGAACTGAGAGTCTATATGATTAGAAATAATGGTGGCCCAATCAAATTATTTCTCACTGATGGAGATGAAAATAAAAAAGTAGTACATCCACCCGAAGAACTCTCGGGCATGGGGTTGCCCAAAGATCTGACATAGTGCTATAATACCCGTTTGGATACTTTCTTTAAACTTAGATCGCGGGATCTCTAATTTCATCTTTTTGGGGTCCCTCTTCAGAGTCTTAAGCCAATGGTTGTTCATATATTACTGGGCCATGACCTCCAGCTACTAAAATTGCCCCAAAACATCAGCTCTAGTAACGACGGCTGGATCATCAAACTGGGGAATCCCCAAACCTGCCCAAAAAGTGGCAGTATCGAGAGACACCATGGGGGTGGGATATCCAGTTGGGACCGGGGTGGTGCGCATGACAGCTTGGACGGAGGAGTTGTAATGTTTTGTAAGGGTGAGAATAAGCTCTAGGGCCTGCACTGAGCATGGGAAACAAGCGGCCTTTAGGATCCTAGAATCCCCGAGGCTGATCGCCAACTGATCTCCAGACTATCATTAAATAAACATTATCTTAACTAGGGCCTACATCTCTACCCACATACCGACGCTGGTGTCGGTGATCAACTAGACTTTGGATTCAATCTTTGACCCCACAAAAACATTGTCCTTTAGATATTTCATGTTGAGGGGCAGTTTCTCTAAGGCCCTCTCGATTTTTGATCTGACGGCTGCCCTGGTGACCGCTGTGGAGGGGATTTTCAGACTCCTAGGTGGTGAACATGCGGAAGCCTTAGACATAGTGAAGGCACATTTTTTTTAAAACCTATAAGGCAAGGAAACCATTAGAATTCATAGATAAATAATACTCCGGGATCTAGAGATCTTACCACCGAGGCACGTCCTTTACCTGAAAAGTTAGTTTGGGTCCAAAATCTTGAAAAGGTATATATATATTGCAAACTTAGGAAATTAACCACTATCTGGGTCTGGGGGTTTTAGCACACTTAATGAAAGTAAGATGTGGGTTGGATGAAGACAAAGGACCCAGGGTCTGAAAAACTAACTTTTGGAAGATGTGAGCAAAAAGTGAGGTGTCAGGCCTCATGGGCGTCACCTGGCTATGCAATAAATTGGGAGTTATGGTGATGGTGGTGCCAACTATCTAAACATGCAAGAAGTGGAGGACACTTGGACCATCTTGAATGCACGCATGGGACATAAATGAAACATGAAGGTCGATTGATGGAGGAGAGAGAAAACCACCTAGTTGAAACCAACTGAGAGCCGAGCTTCAACCAAGCGGTATTCTGTCTAGAATGAGCTTGCAAACATGGACTAAATACAGACAAAGAATGGTGATCTTGACATGAGACCAGAAAAATACATACATAATATACAACTAAGTATAATGGGGCTGAAGGATATATACATAAAAAATAGAGGACATACATCATATAGATCATATTTACAACAGAACAAAAAATGCAGAATGACTACCCTAACAAAACAACGCTGCAAATGTACAAAATATACAATATCCTACACCACACAGAGGGTGGAAAACCCCCTAGTAAAGCCAACCCACAAGTGGGTGGCGAACCAGATGACAAGGACGTAGAGTAAAAATGCAAAGAAAGCGAAGTAGAAACAAAAAAATGAAACACAATGAAAAAAAGACAAAAATAAAGGAAAGAACCAGAAACACCAACCTGGGATCTAAAGATGGCCAAAGGGAGAAGCAGTAGACCACTCTACAATAGTTTTCGCCTCCAACATCACGCATAGCTACTAAAGATCACTTCATAGTTACTAAGTTCAGAGGAGCATGCACTCAATTCTCGCTCAAATTGCCTATGAAGTCGCTCTAAAATTGCCTAAGTGTTTTGATCGCAGTAACTGTGAAAATGATAGGTAAATCCTATTTATACCTGAGGTAAAAGCAAGTTACCCCTCTCTCCGCAAAATCTGAAATAGGCAAACTTCTGGACTCTGGGCCCAGGGATTCTGTGTGACCATACCCTCTTATGAAAAGAAGACATTGTGGCAGAGAATCCCAGAGTCTGAGATCTGACTTCTAGAAAAGAAAATGACCAACTCTAGGATCGGGTCCCAGAGACATGAGGAACAAAAACACAAAACAAAACCAACACCGTGGGAAAGAAAACCCAGGGAAGGAAACCAAAGAAGCAAAGGCAAAGAAGACAAGGCAAGAGCCAAAAGAAAAAAACAAAGGGGACCCAACATTTGGCACAAAAAATGTAGGGACGGGTATGCAGGGCATAAAAAATATCAAATATTATACCAATTTCCAAACATAACAAATCCATTCGAGTTTGCACAGATTTTAGACACCTCAATAGAGTATGCCCAAAGGATGACTTTCCACTCCCCAATATAGACATGATAGTGGATATGATTGTGGGTTATGAGATTTATTCTTTGATGGATGGTTTTTCTAGGTACAATCAAATTAAGATAGCTCCCGAAGATCAAGAAAAGACTGCATTCACTTGTGCATGGGGTACCTATTGTTAGAACGTTATGCCTTTTGGATTAAAAAATGTAGGAGCTACATATCAAAGAGCTATGACAACTATTTTTCATGACATGATGCATATGAATATGGAAGATTATGTGGATGACACCTTGGCTAAATCTAAACAAAGAGATACACACTTAGATGATTTGGAAGTAATTCTAGATCGCATGGAACAGTTTCAACTAAGGCTAAATTTTAAAAAGTGTGCATTTGGAGTCACCTCTGGAAAAATACTTGGATTCATCATTTCAAAAAAAGGAATAGACGTTGACCCTGAAAAAGGTCAAGTGATCATTGATATGCCACCTCCTAAAAACATTAGTCAAATGAGGAGTCTTCAAGGATGTCTTCAATCTATAAGGAGATTTATTTCACAATTGGTAGATAGAGCTCAACCTTTCAATAAGAACT
>MU223762.1:2286463-2328307 GCA_018584345.1 Thuja plicata
GATTTGTTCATTTAGACAAATACAAAGGTGGTATGGTTAGATTTGGAGATAACACTCCTAAACCTATCATAGGTAGAGGTTCTATCACTTTGGATGGAAAGAACAAGATAGATGATGTTCTATATGTCCATGGATTACATCATAACTTACTAAGTGTTGGATAGCTACTTGACAATGGTTATCATTTGGAGTTCAAAGACAACAAGGATGAAGACATGATTGCATCAGGATCTAAAACAAAAGGTAATGTTTTTCAGCTCAATTTAGATGTTAGTTATTTTTCTGCAAAGGTGGATGATAGTTGGTTATGGCACAAAAGACTATCATATCAATTTTGATAATATAGTAAAGATCAGTAACATCAAGGTAGTTAGATACCTACCAAGTATTGCAAGACCAGTTGACACAATATGCAAGGAATGTGTTATAGGTAAGCATGCAAGGAGTTCCTTCAGAAGCAAGCAGAACTCAGCTGAAAACAAATTGGATTTAGTACACATAGACTTATGTGGTCCTACTCAAACAAGATCATATTGCGGAGAAAGGTATTTCATTTTGTTTGTTGATGATTATTATAGGATGATGTGGGTTGCGTTCTTAAAGGAGAAGTCTGAAGCCTTTGAGAAATTTAAAATATTCAAAGCTAAGGTTGAGAATGAATCTGGACTAAAACTAAATGTCAGAGATCAAATAGAGGAGGAGAGTTCACCTCTGATCAGTTTTATGACTATTGTGAAGAACAGGGAATTAAAAGACAGTTGAGTGCACCTAGAACCCCTCAGCAAAATGGGATAGCAGAAAGGAGGAACATGATTATACTTGATACAATGCACACTATGATGATTGAAGGAAAATTTGTGCATACCTACTGGAGAGATGCAGTCAATACAGCAGTGTATACTGTCAACATAAGACAATTGAGACCAGGCGTGGATAAGACACCCTATGAACTTTGGTTTGGCAATGTACCTACAATAAAGTATTTCATAATCTTTGGTAGCAAGTGCTTCATCAAGAGAGATGATGGTGTTGGTAAGTTTGATGCTAGAAGTGATGAAGGTATTTTCCTTGGTTACTCTACTAAAAGCAAAGCATATAGATGTTTCAATTTGAGATTAAAGAAGATAATTGAAATCACGCATGTTAAGATTGATGAAAATTTAATGGTTCAAGAGAGGTACTATGAATATGCACCTATGATTGAAGATGAACCCAGACCTAGCAGCAAAGATACTGTTATTGAAGAAATGTTTGATTGCATTGATGTCTCATGCAATGATCCTGAATCAAGCAGAGAAGAATCTCAGAATACAGAAGAAGAAGTCACACCTAAGGTTCCTAAGTTCACATCCAGATACCACTCTAAAGATGATATCATTAGAGATCAGAGCAGCAGTGTTTTGACCAGATCAAAAGTAAAAAGTCTAGCAATAGATGAAGATGTATGTCTACTTTCACAGATTGAACCCTTAAGTGTTGAAGATGCTTGTAATGATTCTAATTGGAAGAATGCAATGAAAGAAGAATTAGATTAGATAATTAAAAATGATACATGGGAATTGGTCCCTAGACCCAGTGACAAAAATGTGATTGGAACAAAGTGGGTATTCAAAAACAAGATGAATGAAGATGGTACAATAGTTAGAAACAAAGAAAGATTGGTATGTAAAGGATATGCATAGAGAGAAGGAATAGAATACACTAATAAATTTGCCCTAGTGAGCAGACTGGAAGGCATTAAATTGTTCTTGGCCTATGCAACATTCAAAGACTTCAAAGTTTATCAAATGGATGTAAAATCAGCTTTTCTGAATGGTGACTTGAAGGAAGAAGTATACATAGAATAGCCTGGAGGATTTAATCTTTCAAATGAACTAGACATGGTATGCAGACTGAAGAAAGCACTCTATGGTCTTAAACAAGCCCCAAGAGCTTGGTATGAGAGACTTGATGGATATCTTACCAAGATTGGATTCAAGAAAGGAGCAACAGATTACAACCTATTCACAAGAGAGACACTTGATGGATTATTATTAGTTTCCATATTTGTTGATGACATTATCTTTGGAGGTAATGACAAGCTCAATACAACATTTGCAAAAGAAATGTAGAATGAATTTGAAATGAGCATGATTGGTCTTATAAAATATTTTTTGGGACTGAATGTAAAGCAAATAGATAAAGGTATATTCATTAATTAGTCAAAATATGTGAAGGAAATATTGAAGACCTTCCAAATGGAAGACTATAAACTAGTATGCACTCCCATGATAATAGGAAGCAAGCTTTCTAAAGATGATGATTCCACAATAGTTGATAAGACATTGTAAAAATATATGATTGGTAAACTCATTTATCTAACTCAATCTAGACCTGACATATCTAATGCAGTTGGTATTGTTGGAAGATTTGCAGCTGAACCCAAGAAGAATCACCTACTGGAAATCAAGAGGATATTCAGATATCTAAAGGGAACTATAGACTATGGTTTATGGTATCCTAAATCAGAAAATGTAAAACTTCATGTGTATACAGATGCAAATTGGGCAGGTTTCATTGATGACAGGAAGAGTACTTCAGGAGGAGTAGTATTTCTTGGAGACACGTTGGTTTCTTGGATAAGAAAGAAGCAAAACTATATTTCTCAGTCAACAACAAAAGCTGAATATGTTGTAGCAGCACTAAATTGTACAACCATGGTTTGGATCAAGTAGATGGTTAAAGACTTTGGCATTCAGGTTGATTATCCTATTGGTATTCACTGTGATAATACTAGCACTATCAACATGTCTAAGAACCCTGTGATGCACGCAAAGACAAAACACATAGAGATCAAGTACCATTTTTTAAGAGAAAATTTTACAGACAAAGAAGTAAAATTGGACTATGTGAGCACCAAAGAACAGTTGGAAGATGTTTTCAAAAATCCCTTATCAAAGGATACTTTTGAGTATCTTAGGGAAAAGTTGGGAGTAATTCCCTCTCTTGAGTCTGTTTAGAAAAAGTAGCAAGAACATTAGTCATTAAGTGACTGATGAATGGTTGACTAATCTACCTCTGGAGTAGTACCTATGCCTAAAGATCTATGGTGCCCTTTTCCATTGATGTCGAAGGGGGAGTATGTACTAAGGGGGAGCATATACTCTGGGGGAGTATATACATGGAACAAAAACACAGTCAGAGGAACTGCAACAGTATAGAGAAATCTTTGATGAGGATATTGAGAAGATTGTAAAAGAAAGAGGACACCATGAACATAAGATTTTTTTGATATCATATTTTTCCATCAATGTCAAAGGGGGAGATTGTTGGAGATTTGATTCTATTTAGTTAATTGATTATATGTTTGTCAATGATGACAACATATAATACACAGTAGTAATTCTGTATGTACTTATCAGAATGATGACATGAAGACTTGTGTGGTTAGCTACATGTTGTTGACATGTTTATTATGTTATGTTCATACACGCAGATCTAGATATGATGTTTCAGTCATGTTGTGTAATTATGTTATTGGTAGTTACAGTTCTGGAAGAGTATCTGTTCAGAGCTGACGTATGTAATATGTTTCTTGAGTTGTGCCTATCTTTAGGATATGTGTGTGTATATTCATGATTAGTTATGAGTTGATGATAGTTATCTAAAGGTGCCAAACATGTTTCAAGAAGATTGCAAAGTTACAGTTAATTTGGTGAGGCCGACTTAGTGAAGCGTCACGTCTATTCAGTTTATACTTGCGCGGTTGTAATTATGCTTGTGTGCTTAGTAGAGTCAACAAGGATGTTATGAAGAGTTGTATTACAGGTCCCATGATCTCATACTTTGAGGAAGATACTTATAGCAAGTCAATTGTGATACGCTAAGTGTGAATGATACAAAAAGAGAAGAAAGATGTACAGAGGAGATTATCAGAGTTGGTTCATTCATCAAGAGTCTATGTGAAGAAGAAGTTAAAGATTGTAATACAATGGAACTGATCAAGATAGTAGGTCTACTCTATAGTTCATCATCAGATATAGTGCATATCTGTTATACAGAAGGTTGTATCCTTCACCATTAAGCAGTGAGCTTTTGGATAGTGAGCCCACCACCCCTAACAGGGTTATTTGTAAAAGACTCCTAACAGGGTCTGACCCTTAACCAGGTCACTATACTTATTTCATTGTAAAGTACAAATCCTAACAGGGTTGAATTATCTTCTAATAGGGATTACTATAAACAAGTATAGTTCATTATGGGTGTTAATTCCCACCGGGGTTTTAACCATTTGGTTTCCCCATAATCAAATTGTGTGTTGTGTACTGTGATATCTGATTAAGTATTTACTTTGTTGTATTCTGAAGTTATGGAAGTAAAAAGAATTAAAGTTGCTGATAACTGATTCACCCCCCCCCCNTTCCCCCCCCCCCCCCCCCCCACCTCTCAGTTATCCTTTGGGACTATTCTAACATATGAATGGTGATTGAACCTAGTACATGCATTTTTTTGAAGATGTTATGTGACTATGGATACTATGATGGTGGTGTAAACCTAGGAGATAAATGTTTATAAAGGTGTCAACCTAGTTTGTATATAGACATGAATAATTTTCATTACATGTCTATGGACTAATAATAAGAGACAAAATTAAAAATCTATGGATAAAAGGATGAAGTCACCATTTGGATTCAAGTGGGGAGGTTGTAATCTAACATGACAAACACAAGACACACAAAAAACCTATAATTATTTAAGTAGGAGTGCCTCCCTGTATGGGCCCTATTATCTCTTAGATTCTTCATTGAATTTTTAACCATTTGAAGCTAGCACCTATGTCAGGTATATTAAAAAAATTAACTAAATGATTGAATTCTTCATAAAATTTCAGATTCAAAACATATTTATAAAAATTAAAATTAGTATGCAAATGTTAATGTAATGTAATGATTCAATAATAAAATACTCAAGAAAAAATACATTGTTTTAGTTGATTCAAATAGATAATTTAAATGATATTTAGATAAAAAATAATTAATATGTAAATATTAAATTATAATGCACTCTTAATAATATTACTATCTATATTCAATTTAATGTAATTTAAAGACTGAAGAAGAAACCTACTTACCTGATTTTTGGTTTCCAATATGAAGAAACACCTTTTCTTGACCATGTTTGACTTGGACGTAGCTTTCAAATGCCTACACATATTTAAAAATATAATCGATAAGTGATATAATTTATTTTATCATTTTCTTGTACACAATTTTCTAAGGATTTGATATGTACATAAAACCTAATCCTGATTATCTCTTAGCTCTACCCAAACTAGAAATATAAACATGTAAGGCAAAAATAATAAGCTTATTATCAAGATGGATTATGAGGAGGATTGTAATTGTTAGGTTATTCATTTGCACTAAGAAAAGTTTGGTTGAGTTTGAATGATTTCTCTCTTGAATGCTACTAAATGTTCTCCAATACTTATGTAATAGAGGTGATAGAGTGCATAATTTAAAATAATAACATTAAAATGTTGTTTTAGTTATTTTTAAATTTACTCATATGATAGAAACAATTTATAAAATGTTTTCCCTATATTCTATAGGTTATTATGTATTATGTATTGGAGTTGATGAAAACTCAACCCTACAACTCCCAAGAATCACCTGCATGCAAACTTGTCACAGAAAGAGAGAAGAAAAAGCTATGGAAGCCAAAAATAACAGATCCATGAAAGAGGAAACATATTATGCAAATAATGGAGAGAAAATCCTCAATACAATAGCATCCTCAGGTAATTGAATAATTACAAAGAGATCAAACCTTATAAAGGTGATCAAAACCCTAAAATGGAAAAACCTAGGTTGCATGATAGTAATTAATAAAAGAATTAATTATTATATACCTACTTTAGCTTAAGTAAACTAGAGATAAAAAAATTATTTAATAATTAAATCAAAATGATTTAATCAATAAGTAAAATGCATTTTTACTCTAACACCCCCTTTAAGATAAACTTAGGGAGAAGCTAAAACCTAGAAACAACTACTGAAAGTAGGAAAATGGGTCACGACAATATGGCCTGATCAGGTATGCAAGTATGAAAAATCTCTGTAAAGAGGAGAAAAGGAGAAAACCTAGTGGGAAAAACCCCTCTCTGAAAAGAGATGAAGCCTAGTGAAGGAATAAAGAAGCCTCCAAACTAGAGAATGTCCCAGAAAATAGGAACAAAGGATGAACATGAAGAACACCACTAAAGCATGAAGCTGTAAACACTATAAAAAGAATAACTGCTGGAACCTCCACTGTAATAGAACATGAATAGGTACAGAATAATGTAATCTGCATGAGTGCCCAAAAATGACACTACTTGAATTAGGATGGAAAACAATGGCAAACATCAGAACTCAAAGATACAGATGGAAAAAAACACCAAAGTCTGAAGAGATGGTCAAAAGGAGATGGAAGGATGCCTCAAAAAATAGGAATGAAAGAGTGTCCATATGGTAAATAATCCATCTCACTAAAATGCATAGATACCCAACCACTGCATCCTCCTAGTACATAGGAACAAATACTGAATGCATAGCTCACTCCATCAAACCAAGGAAGTATTAGAACTAAGAAGAGATACCCCCTATAATGTTGAGAAGGGATAGGCATGACAGGTACACTAAAACAAACTGCCAAGAACAACTGTATGATGAAGAAATAGGAATATGGAAAATGAAAAATAAAGTACAAACACATATAAAGGATGGTGTCATCGAAGGATCAGTCCCTTGATAGACATCATGAGGCTAATTTTGTGGAAGGAACACTCACTCGACACGGGTAGATGGAAAATAAAGAAAACATCAACGCCCATGGCACTTTATAATGGAGTGAAAGTACAAAAAGGCACAAAATATGCAAGATCCCAAGCATGCAACAGATGACACATTATCTCAGTATGTTTGCTAAAAAGAAATGCTACAGAAATAGATGTCTACAATGCTTAGGAATGACAAAAATTTATAAGAACATAAGTAACAACTAAGAAGAAGTCATCCCTATTGAAGACAATTATTCAATTGTGTATTTTCATTGATGTTACACATGTATATACACTTATGTAGTGATGTTACACAAATGTCTACATCCACATTGAGCACAGTTAGTGAATGGAAAGAGTTTTTTAGTGTTGACCGAGATCAATCAGGTATTGAAGATGTTCAGTGTTGACCGAGTCACTCAGGCATTTTAATCATGGTCAGGAATTAAAGAAACTAAGTATTAACTGAGTTGATTATTCAGTGTAAGTCGAATAACAGTGGTTTGCATTCTATAATTAATTGGTTATATGAGGCCAACTAAATTGTGATTTATTACTTATTTAGAAGTATATTCAAGCCAACTTGATATGGCTTATCATATATACAAAAGGTTAGGTTTTGATTGAATGAGAGAGTGTGTGAAAATTTGAAGATAAGAAGTGTGGAATTTTGTAATATGAATATTGAAGGCGAAATCAGATGGGATTTTGATTGAGTATAGAACACTCAGAGCTGCAATAGAATATTTGATCAACAAGGATCTAGTTATAATAAGAAAAAATATTTTAATAAGCAAAGACAGTTTCTTAACACATACAGGTCAATTCATTGTTACTTTCTAACAATTGTAGTAGTGATCTCAAATCTCTTAACAGAGTAGACTTAACAGTCTTTTTGTAAATCCTCTCACAAGGTAGTATTTCTATGTTGAAGTGTTGAAGACCTCTAACAAGGCCACTCCTCACAGGGTGATTTAAATCCTCTAATAGGGTCACACCTAATAGTGTATTTTTGTAACCTTTAACAGGTTTGGCTCCTAACAGGGCTCACTTCATAAGAGTGAAAAACAATAACTAGTTACATTGGTGTTTTTTCCCATATTGGGTTTCCACATTAAATCTTGGTGTCATCTATGTATATGTTATTTGTTTCATGCTTTATTTTTCTGCACTTAATCACTAAAGTATAATTGCATTGGATATCATAAAGATTGCTTTAATACCTGAGTTATAGAAGAATATCCTAATTGACCGAGTAATTGTGTTATATTGTTTAAGACATCTAAGGGACAAGGAATTTGTTTTGGAGTAATTGATTCACCCCTCCCCTCTCATTTACTTATCTCATTTCCAACAATTGGTATCAGAGCTTCAAGTTCTTTCAAAGAAGGTTTCAAGGCCTAAGCTAAAGATTAGAGATGTCTTACAAAAGGGAGATCCCAAAGCTAAACAAAGACAAATTCCTTGCATGGCAAGAGTTGATGAAGCTACATCTATCTACTATTGGAGATGCTGGTTTGCAATTTTTGGACATAAAATATGTGGAACCAACAACAGTTATAACTGTGGAACAGATGATGGAACAAAAGCTTCATAACATAATGATGATTGATATAGCTTCTTCACTCAGCTACTCAGAGTTTTATGAAGTCAAAGACTACCCTACAGCCTATGATATGTGGAAGAAATTACATGACATTCATGGAGGAGATGTAAATGTAAAGAGAGCCAAAGAAGAAAGTATCAGAGGATAATTTGATTAGATGAAAATGAAATAAGGAGAAGATATTACAAGATACAGTGACAGAATCAAGAAGATTGTGAGTGCCATCAGAGCTGCAGGAGGAATAATTGAAGATACAACAGTGGTCAGCAAGGTATTAAGAACTTTACTTCCTATCTATGCTATTAGAGTTTCAACTATTCAAGAGATGAGGTGCAATTAGGATATAACTCTTGATACATTAGTTGTAAGGCTTACAACTTTTTAGCTGGACAAGTTTGACAATTATTCTCCTAGCTCTAGCAATTTTGAGTCTACATTCAAATCTAAATTAAAGATTGGTAAGAAGGATATATACTCAAAAGGGAAGAAGATTGAAAGTGATAGTGATGATGAATCTGATGATGAAAATCTAGATATCATTGAAGCATTACTTGCAAGGAGAGTTGCCAAAGGAAAATACAAAGGAAGAATGCCATTGATTTGCTTTTCATGCAATGAGGTTGGTCTTATTGTTGCCAAGTGTCCGAACAAAGAAGACAAAGATGAGAAAAATTTCAACAAGTAAAAAGGCAAGAAATATTTCAAGAACTACAAAAGCTACAAGGAAAAAGGTAAGAATTTTTGTTATATTGCTAAAGATTCTGATAGTGATTAAGAAGAAGATGAAATGGTTTATATTGATATTAAGGATGAGTTAGATGAAGAAGATGAAAAGACAATACTTTTCTCACATATCAGAAAAAATGACACATGGATAATTGATAGTGGTTTTTCTCATCACATGACTAGTGATAAGATAAAATTTGAACATCTTGAGCACTATGATGGTGGGAGTGTTAGTTTTGGGAATGATGAACCCTGCTATGTGAAAGGAAAAGGTTGCATTACTCTGACAGAAGGAATCAAATGTGATAATTCTTATTGAGTTGAAGGGCTAAGGAGAAATATACTAGGTGTAGCACAACTGAACAACATTGGTTTCAAGGTAGAATTCTTGAATGGTAAGTCCAAGCTCCTGGATGGTAAAAGGAACCTAGTTGGAGCTGGCAAGCAATCAAAAGGTAATCTATTCTATCTTGATCTCACTGAAAGTTCATGCTTTATTGCACAAGTAGAAGAAATTTGGCTATGGCATAAAAGATTGTGTCATGTAAATTTTGATAATCTAGTAAACATAAGTAAGAACAAGAGAGTTAAAGGTATTCCTATTTTGAAGAAACCCGAGTTAGAAATATGCAAAAAATGTCAAATTGGAAAGATGACCAAGACAAGTTTCAAGAGCAAGAATTACAATACTGATGAAATATTGGAATTGGTACACACTGACCTTTGTGGACCAATTGGGACAACAAGCTATACTAGAGAGAAGTATTTTATTCTATTTGTTGATGATCATTCTAGAATGATGACTGTCATGTTTCTCAGAGAAAAATTAGAAGCTTTTCATTAATTCAAATGGTATCTTGCAAGAGTTGAAAAGGAAACATGAAAGAAACTAAAATGTCTAAGATCTGACAGAGGAGGAAAATTCATTTCTAATGAGTTCAATGAATTATGTAATGAAAGAGGAATCAAAAGACATGTATCTTCCCTTGGTACACCACAAAAAAATGGAATAGAAGAAAGAATAAAAAGATCCATTATGGATTGTGCCAGGACCTTAATGATTGAAAATAATGTTTCTACCAAATACTGGAAGGAGTCCATCAACACTATAGTGTTCACCTTGAACTGAGTTCAACTAAAGAAAGGTAGTAACCATACACCTTTTGAATTATGGTATGGCTATAAACCTAATGTTCATTATTTCAAAGTATTTGGAAGTAAATGTTACATATTGAAGGAAGCAAGAAATGGAAAACTTGATGCAAAAAGTGATGAAGGAATATTTCTAGGCTACTCATGTAAAAGAAAACTATACAAATGTTTGAATCTTACTACTCATAAAGTCATAGAAAGTATACATGTCAAGATTGATGAGTTTGCAAAAAGATGTGAAGAGCAGAGAAGTAAAGAGCCTGAAGAATACAAGAACTTTGTGTATCATGAACCTGATACATACCTATGACTTGAGAAATGGTGATTGGAAAGAAAAATTGTCAACCATTGAATATAATAACACAAACTGTCTAACCTAAGTTGCAAACTGTGCAACCTGAGCTGCTGGTAGAAGAGACCATGTCACAAATAGAGGGAGCTTAGTCTCAGACAAAGGGAACCAAGTCACAGACAGAGGAACCCAAGTCACAGACAGTGGAACCTGAGTATCAGATAGAAGAACATGAAAGAATGTTTGAGAATGATAGACCTAGTGGATAAATTTTAGAATCAAGACTGAAGGATCTAGTACTCTACAAGTATATTAGAAGGAATCATGCACCTAAGAAAATAATTGGAGATTAGACAGAAGTTGTAATGACAAGGAAAAATATCAAAGGTACATGTTTACTTAGTGAATTTGAATCTAGAACTATTAAAGATGCATTGAATGATGAAATTTGGATAGAAGCAATGAACAAAGAAATTGAGAAGATTGAGAAGAGAAAAACTTGGACTCTTGTGCCTAGACCAAAGGATAGGAATTTTATTGGAACCAAGTGGGTTTTAGAACTAAGATGAAATAAAATGGTGATGTTTCTAGAGACAAGGCCAAACTATTTTGTAAAGGATATGCTCAAGAAGAGGGTATTGATTATGGAGAAAATTTTGCTCCTACTGCAAGACTTGAAGGAGTTAGAACTCTTCTGGCATATGTTGCACATAAAGGATACAAAGTATACCAAATGGATGTGAAATCTACATTTCTAAATGGAGTCCTAGAAGAAAGAGTTTACATTGAGAAACCTAAAAGATTTGTTGATCCTAGTAGAAGGAATATGGTTTGCAAACTGCACAAAGCATTGTGTGGATTGAAGAAAGCCCCTATAGCGTAGTGTGAAGACTGAATGGTTACCTAGTAAGTATTGGATTTCAGAGAACTAGTGATAATAGTAGCTTGTATATCAAAGAAGGACCACAAAAAAAAATATTGTTAGCAGAGATATTTGTTGATGAAAGATTATTCACTGGATATGATGACTTATGCAAAGTATTCTCTATAGTTACGAGTAAAGAGTTTGAGATGTCTATGTTTGGTGAGATAAAATTCTTTGTTGGATTACAATTACTTCAAATGAACGATGGTATCTACATTACTAAATCAAAATATATCAAGGAGATACACAATAAATTTGGAATGGAAGATTCCAAACCTGTTGGAACAACCATGTGTACTGGACAAAAATTGTCTAAGGATGATGATTAAAAGGAGGTAGATCATACCAACTACATATCCATGATTGGAAAATTGCAATATGTTGTCCACACCAGACCTGATATTGCATTGGCAGTTGGTATTGTTGCAAGATTTTCAGCTAATCCTAGAGACAATCACCTAATGAAAATCAAAAGAATTTTGATATATCTCAAGGGTACTGAAGACTATGGTTTATGCTATAAGAAAGGTGGGAACTTTGATTTACAGATATTCATTGATGCTGATTGGGATGGAAGTGTCGATGACAGGAAAAGCACCAGTGGTGAAGCTTCCTTTCTTGGAAATAGGTTAGTGTCTTGGACTAGCAAGAAACAAAATTATATCTCTCAGTCTATAGCAGAGGCAGAATATGTTGTTGTAGAAGTGAATCGTTCAAACATCATATGGTTCAAGAAGTTGTTATTAGGAATGAAGGAAGAAGTAAAAGAACTAGTTATTATCTACTATGACAACACAAGTGCCATTAACATTTCAAAGAATCATGTGATGCACACCAAAACTAAGCATATAGAAATAAAGTATCATTTCTTGAGGGAATTCATACATGATAAAGAAGTAAGATTGGAATATGTGAGTACTAAAGAAAAAGTTGTAGACATATTCACCAGACCTTTACCTAAGGATGCATTTTTGTATATTAGAGGAAAGCTAGGGGTGCTTCCCCTAACTGAATCTCACTAAAATATAGTTTAGTTATGCATCAACCCGAGCCATAGTGAAGATCTATCAGTTGATGTAGGTACATCAAAGACCATTGCAGATAAATTAGTACATTAAGGTACATTACAACTTCAAAGAGAAATAGTATTGACTATTGGTATTGATATTTAGTATTTGTGGAGATGGAGTCTTTGGCATCTATTTTCATAGAGGGAGAGTTTGATATAATACAAAAGAAATGAATCAAGAGAAACAGTTTGATGTCAAAGGGAGAAATATTATCAAGAGATAGAGTTTGATGAAAGAGGGAGTTTTTTACAGATGAGAATCAGAATGAAGCTAAAGACATTAAAGAAAGTTTTATGTTTCTCTACAATTCTTTGTATTATGACATGTTGTGTTCCCATAAATTCCAAAGAGGGAGATTGTTGAAGACAATTATTCAATTGTGTATTGTCATTGATGTTACACATGTATATACACTTATGTAGTGATGTTACACAAATTTCTACATCCAGACTGAGAACAGTCGGTGAATGGAAAGAGTTTTTCAGTGTTGACCAAGATCAGTCAGGTATTGAAGATGTCTAGTTTTGACCGAGTCACTCGGGCATTTTAGTCATGGTCCGACATTAAAGAAACTCAATATTAATCGAGTTGATTATTTAGTGTCAGCCGACTAACAATGGTTTACATTCTATAATTAATTGGTTATATGAGGCTGATTGAATTGTGATTTATTACTTATTTAGAAGTACATTCAAGCCAACTTGATAGGGCTTATCATATATATAAAATGTCAAGTTTTGATTGAATGAGAGAGTGTGTGAAAAGTTGAAGACAAGAAGAAGTGTTGAATTCTGTGATATGAAGAGTGAAGGAAAAATTAGATGGTATTCTGATTGAGTATACAACACTCAGAGCTGTAATAGAATATTTGATTAGCAAGGATCTAGTTATAATCAGAACAAAGATCTAAATCAGCAAAGATATTTTCTTAATACATACATTTCAATTCATTGTTACTTTCTAACAATTATACCAGTGATCTCAAATCTCTTAACAGAGTAGACTTAATAGTCGTTTTGTAAATCCACTGACAAGGTATCATTTCTATGTTGAAGTGTTGAAGACCTATAACAAGGCTACTCCTCACAGGGTGATTTAAATCCTCTAATAGGGTCACACCTATTGGTACCAAAAATTTTGAGAATTTAGAAGTCCCAATCCATTATCAAGAAAGAAAGTTTCTCCATACTAAAAAAAGAAAAGGAAAGAAGCTTTATGCCACAAATAAATATAAATAACTAATTGAAGCCTTCAGAAAATGTTACAATTTTTACCTGCTACAATGATGATTCAGACAAGGGATGAAGATGGTTGAATTTTAAAAATCTAAAAACGTCCCAGTTCGAGAAATCAAATTTCCTATCTCTAGCAGAAATATTAGATTTTCACAAGGTGTTTTGGATTTTTGGCCAAAGCCAAATCCAAAATTTAGGTAGTTATTTTTAAGTTAGTTTATTGTTTTTTCAAAATAATTTGTAATAAGGGTTGTCTTTTCACCCTAAAGAGGTGTGAAACCCACTCAAACACATATATATATACATAATGTAAAGAGACAAGAATACAATATATATTTTTAATAGGATTGAATTTGATCACAACTACAACATGGACTCTGATGTACTATTTTTTCAACATTAATAAAGATAAGTTCTCTTCTTTTTACTTGTGGTTATAAGTTATATATTTTCAATTAGTCTTTTAGATATTCTATTTTATAGAATGTTTCATTGTGTTAAATTCTCTGCGTATCATAATTCAAAATTAATATATATTTTTTAAATATCAATTGAAAGATCTGCGTATCTGCTCTTGTTTTTATCGGTCTCTTAATTTGAGTTAAATTTGATAAGATTAGCTATATAGATTGATTTGAATTATAAGTCAAGTGGAGGCCTGTGAAGTGATAGTCTCATTTTATTAAAAGCAAGTTTTATAAAACTGTCTCCGATTGTACGTAGGATTGAAAATTTTCCAACTCTATAGCCCAAGTATTTAGAAGGCACTGATCTAATCATTATTTGGAAATTGTCATTTGGTTCATACTTTGTAGTTTGTATATTATTTAATTATTATTTCCAAAGCATTAATTTTCAGTCCTTAGTATAAGCCATTTTAGTCAAGCTTTATAAAGTAGAGATTATAAGGAGATTTGTCACTTTCTTCTGAGGATCATTCACCACCTTTGGAGGAACTTTGTTTTGTGTACATAGTGGTGCAACCTAGGAAATTTGATAGTTCAAAGTGAAATCATGCCTACCAGCCTTAGCTTGATTAAGCCAAAATTACAAAGGTATCAAGTGGTGCATCACCTTTATACCTGTCATTTGGCCAAAAGTGATCCATCATTTTTGGGCACCAATAAATTGGTGACTCTGCTAGGGAGTTGTCTATGAAAGACAATGTTGAAGATTACCTAGAAGCTTTGGTGATTTAATTAAGACTCTACTAGAGATAAGAACTCAAAAGATAGAAAGTTTTTGTTGGAAACACTGAGAGGGGGGATGAATCAGTGTTTAACTAATTATTCAATTTCAACACTTTAAACATAAATCAATTATATATCACTTGAAGCTTAACACAAGATCACATAACACATAATATGATTATGGGGAAACCATGATTAGAGGAAAACCCTGGTGGGAATTAGTACCCATAAATATTGCACTAGTATAATGAACCTGTTAAAGTTCCTTTGCCTTGTTAGGATCAGTCTTTACAATACAAGTACAATGACCTGATTAAAGGCCTGACCCTGTTAGGAGTCTTTTACAAACAACCCTGTTAGGGGTGAGGACTCGCTATCCAAGAACTCACTGGTCAATGAGAAAGAAGGCTACAACCTCCTGAGAATAGATATGCACTATATCCAAAAGTGAACTATTGTATATGACACAACTATCTTATCAGTTTCAGTTATGCGCTTATGCTAGTATCTTATTTAAGGGCTCTATCTCATGCTGACATCTTTATACTACTCTTCTCTTCTCATTTCTTTGACACTTCAAATATATATTTTCATTGCATATATATATGTTTATGCCTGAATAGATGCAACTATAAATAGGACCTTAGTCAGCCCAAAAACAACATTCACAATGCTTCCAAACAAATTGGATTAAGTGTGTTTACAATAATATTTCATACATGATTACAAACTTATTACAATAGGTGCTTAGCCTTTACATAACAAAAGTTTACACACTAATCAAAAACCTGAAGTCGGCTCTATACTCTATATTCTGGACTGCTAGTGTACTTATTCTTTCTTTAACTTGTCCATACTGACATTTTGTACCATGTGTGTATAGGGTAAGCATAAAAACATACCATAGAGCTTAGTTCTAAATGTGCATATCCTGATGTGATCATACGCATGTGCATTGATGCTCTGATCGTTTGCAAGTCACTGTTCTATTATGTCTTTTATACTTAGTCAATTTTCACTTCATAGTTTTCTGTCAAAACTTCATATGACTTTGTTGCCACAATGACAACAAAAAATAAGTCATATACTCCTTGCAAGTCAACTTTCCAACAATCTCCCCCTTTGTCATTAATGGCAACAAAGGAATGTGGCCAAGTTACTCAAAATTGACTAACACCCAAAAAATTGTATATTCTCATTTGCATATATGTAAACTAGTCTTCATACATACATTACTCCCCCTTTGACATTAATGACAGAAGTTTCCAAATTATAATCTCTAGATACTTACTCCATGTATACATCTGGATATGTTATCTGTAGATTCTTCATCTTTTGCTGCCATTAGTGCATCAATTGTTTGTAAATGGGCGCATAGGGCATATGTGAGTTTTTCTATCTTTTTCAAGTCTAAGCTGGGTCCTTGACCATAGGTAGCAATGGTTGCATCAATATGTTTAATATTCTCATCCAGAACTACTAAGGAGGGTGCTAGTGCATTTCTTAGTTGATTTTGTCTGATTCTTATCTGATTGATCTCAAACTTTGCCTTTTCAATCTTGTCCAACTGACCTTGATAGCTATTGTTGTAGATGTTCATGTCTTGCATGGATGTTGTAACTAATTTTCTAACACTGTCAGCCAAGATATCTACCTCTTCTATCTTTTTGATATGTTTAGAGGTGAATTTCACTCTGTCCATGCAGTTTGCTATTACATTTTTGCCTTTAGTTGCCAACTCTTTTAACATAGATTGACCAATCTTTAATGATTTTAAATCTAAGGTAAAACTCTTTATCAATTCATTGAATCTTTTCTTTTTATACTCATCTTCGACAATTCTTGTAGCTAAGTCTACTAGGCTTGTAAATTTTTCTTTGAAGCTTGTTAGGATGCTATCTACATCATTAACTAACTGAATTTTAGCCACTTTCTTGTCTGCGAGCACTAGGTCATTTAGAATGTTCACTGATTCCAAGAAGAGAGGGTTCCTCATAACTTGTTTCTCTTTGGATTTTTCCATGGCTAAGACAGTGATCGTGATCAGGTCTTCTTCTCCCCATGCATCCAGACTTGCTGAGTCAGGAGTTAAGCTTGACAACAATGAAGTAGATGGTTTAATGGATGGTGTGAATATGGTATTGTGACTAGTATCCATGCATTCACTTTTTACGAGGATCTCCATGACTGGTGTCTCATTATTTTGATTATCTTACTCTTTATTCAAGTCAGTTGAGTCTTTAGAGGGAACTTTATCTTGTTGCAAAGATGTGTCATCAGTGCACACCTCCTTTGTCTCCTTAGTGTTAAATTATTTTTCAACTTTGTCCATATCATTGTCAGATGCGGTCATGGATATTTTGATATCATCAATCACTATAGTGTCTATTGAATCTTTTGTTGTAACAGAGGCTATTAAAACTGAGGGCACTAAAACTTGTGGACCTGTCTTAGGTACATTTTGAATTACTAGTTCTGTAACCTGTTTGGGAGGAACTGGAGTTACCTTTGCTGAAGGTGCCATTGATGGATACATATGTCTATCCATAAATACCTGTTCAAATGCTTTCTGAGTCTCTTCACCAACCAAATCATACTACTTATTCATGATATGGAGAACTCTTGTTTTGGTTCTTAGGTGCGGCTTTACTAAGTCCAATAAAATGGATTTCTCATTAAGAAAACATACCAGAAGAAGACTATCCAATGTTTCTTCTCTTATCCTCATATCCTCTTCAATTTATTACCTCTTTAATATATCAATTATGTTCCATACCTTGTCTGGTATGACTATTTTGAGTTCCAATACTGTCCTTTTGAACTTAATCATGTGAGAGATGATCATAAAATGAATCTCTAATTTGTCTATCTCTTGATATTTGTCATATACATTCTTGAGAGATTCTAGTCTTCCTTCATTAACAATTCTTTTCTTTAGAATAGTTAGACTAGGTCTAAATCCTACCTCAGGAGGGGCTTGTGTGTTTTTCACATTGCTCCTTGTAGTTCTTGAGGATGGATGACTTGTAGGAACTTGCTTCTTCCTTCTATTCATCTTGTTGGGTATAGAAGGTGGAGAATTTTCTAGATTAATGGTGGTTGATGGTGCAGATGTATCTTCATTTGATTTCTTCTTCTTATTCTTAGGCATATCATCAGACTTTTCAATTTTTACTTCAGTTGGAGTCTTCTCAATTTCTTTGGCTATCTTAGCTTCCCTAGCTCTATCTAGGTCTTCTTGTGTAACACCATGAACTTTTAGGATATTTGAGGTAATCCTTGATGCCTTCCTTTTGTTGTCAGCACTGTATAAGACAAAATCAACTTGATTTGTCTTTTCTCTATAAGTACCCCATCTAGGTTCATTGGGATCCTTGGGCGCAGATAGGAGGAGTTGTGCATAACCTTTCAGAACATGTTCTTCAACTTCATAACCAAGAGGGTGAATCCATTTTGTTCTAGGCTCAACTACCTCCATGCAAGTACAATTAGTTTCCACCATGAAGCATATGGTGTCTTTGTATTTCTCAACTATCTTCTTAGGTATCCTGTACCTCTTCTGCATCTTAATCCTGAATGTTTTGATATCCATATCCATAGTATATTTTTCACTACTCTCTGATGTAGCTTTTAGTGATATCTGAGTCATAGTAGGTTTACTTCTATCTAGGTAAAGGTTTGCAACTTTACCAACAATGTGAAAGTACAAATAGATGATCAACGAGCCAAACCTCAATATCTTTCTCTTGTCATGATTAATAGCCTTGATGTTCTCAATCAGTTGTGTGTGCAATAGTTCACAAAGAGTGTACTGAGTGTTATCTTTCACTATCCTTATTGCTGCTAGAACTGTTGTTGCAGACACACTATTTAGTCTGCTTACCTGCTGAAACTTGTATCCAAGTATCATAGTGAGTAGTTTGATATCATCCTCCTTAATATGATCAACTGTCATACTGTGCCTATCACCTCTAGATAAGAAAACTTGTTCAACCTACTTCTTAACATCCTTGCCAGTAGGAAGAACTGGTCCAGTCTTAGGAAGTCTAGTCAATTCATGGATTAGGTCTGCAGTGATGTAGACATGAACCTCACCAATCTAGTATAAGTCATCATATATCTTGCTCAGTAATATCTTCACCCATTCTGGCTCATAGAACTTGTGCACGTTAGAATACTCAAAGATAGGGTTATCAATGAGATGCGCATATTCATCCTTGAATGAATAGCGTGGTTTTATCATTGAACCCATAAGAGTTTCTATGTTGTTGTCTCCAACTGTTTCCTTCTTGAAATATATATACATGTGGATGTCTTCTACATGCATGACTCCAAGCAGAGTCTTAGAAAATTCTCCCTCTACATTATCTAGTATGGATTTGAATGGATGCTTCTTAAAGACAAATCTCTTCCTTTCAGCAATATCAAATACAACTGGAGTTGTCATACTTACTTGCAACTTGGGTAAATAGGGTTTCACGACAATTCAAAATGACATGATTGCTAGGGTTCCATTTCAACTTGTAATCCATTCACCAACTGATCAAATTGATACCTTTGAATGTTTTGATGCTTAGTGCTCTCATGCTCTCAGTAGGTTTTATGATATTAGATGTAAACAATGAAAGTAATCAATAAATCCTCTGATTTATATAAAGTTTTTCCACATTTAATGTCGTAAGTACTTTTATTAAGACTTTCAAACTTTATTTATAATGAAGTACAGACAATGCATGAATGAATACTGCATTCTTTTGTTATCACTGACATGAATCCAAAGGCGCATACTCAGAGGTGAGTATACCAGCCACGCAAGGGTTCAGAGCTAGAATAACTCCCCCTAAGACCATGAGGGTCAATTATTCATAAGTAGAAGGTGCGTCCACTAAGGATGCATCTACTACCTTGTTCTCCTCATTATCCTTCTTTACTTCAACCCATATTTTATCCGAGTTAGCTTTAGCTTCCACAAACTTAACTTCTCCTAATTCTTCAAACAAAGACTTCTTAGGATTCTCTTGTCCTTTTGTTCTTGATCTGCAAAACCTTGAGATGTGTCCAAATTTTCCACATGAGTGACAAATGATAGGAGGTCTGATGTTGTTATTCATCATGTTGCACTGCTTGGCTATGTGTCTATTGTAATTACATATCTAACATGTAATATTCTACAAGTTTCTTTGAGATTGATTTCTTTGATTGTATTGAATCTGATTCCTTTGGTTCAATTGTGACTGATTTCTTTGATTTGTCCTACAATGAATAGCCCTATGACCAAACTTATTACAGGAGTAACATTAACCATTGAAGGGTCTTACATCCTTACAATCTCTTTCCAGATGACCATGCTTGTTACAGGCATAGCAAGTACATTTGATTGCCTTGTACTTATCTTTTGGTGGTTCTGCTTTAGTTTCTTCATGATTCTCAGTTTTCTTTTCTTCTATGGATTTTGTTTGAGCTTTCTTTCTTTCTTGTAATGATTTGATCTCAATTTGATCTATACTATATCCCATACCAGTGGTGTCACCTTTTATCTTTTGTGCATAAAGCTATGATTGAATTAAATCAGAACTTGTGTGAAGTTTATCAATCTTGTCTTTTGCTCCTGAAAGTTTAGATTCAATCTTATTCTTGATGTTTTCCAGCTCCAAGATTTTCATATTAGCTTGCATGAGTTCTTCATCTAACTGTTTATTTTCTTTGTTCTTCTCTTCAATAGCTATTTGGCTATCAGTTAACTGATCATTCAATTCTTCTACTTTATCCTTTAAAGACATGTTCTCTTCATTCATTTTATTTACCATTTTTCCCAAATCATTGGTAGAGCAATCTTTCATATCTTTCCTTAGTTTCTTGATAAGCATTTGAGTGCCATCAACCTTTAGTTTTAGTTCTTCATTTTCTTTCTCAGATCTGTCTCGATCTTCAAGGGCTGCTTCAAGATTATTTTTTAGATGTTTTACTTCTGTTGATTCCATGATCTCCTCAAGTGGTTAAACTTTCTTTTAGAGGACCAAAGCTCTGATACCAATTTTTGGAAACACTAAGAGGGGGGGGTGAATCACTGTTTAACTAATTATTCAATTTCAACACTTTAAACATAAATCAATTATATATCACTTGAAGCTTAACACAAGATCACATAACACATAATATGATAATGAGGAAACCTTGATTAGAGGAAAATCTGAGTGGGAATTAGTACCCACAAATATTGCACTAGTATAATGAACCTGTTAAAGTTCCTTTGCCCTGTTAGGAGCAGTATTTACAATGCAAGTACAATGACCTGGTTAAAGGCCTAACCCTGTTAGGAGTATTTTACAAACAACCCTATTAGGGGTGAGGACTCACTATCCAAGAGCTCACTGCTCAATGAGAAAGAAGGCTACAACCTCCTGAGAATAGACATGCACTATATCCAAAAGTGAATTGTTGTATATGACACAAATGTTTGATCAATTTTGGCTATGTACTTATTATATTATCTTCTTTAAGGTCTCTATCTCATGCTGACATATTTATATTGCTTTTCTCTTCTCATTTCTTTGACACTTCAAATACATCTTTTCATTGCATATATATATATGTTTATGCCTGAATAGATGCGACTATAAACATGACCTTAGTCGGCCCAAAAACAACATTCACAACGCTTCCAAAAAAATTGGCTTAAGAATGTTTCCAATAATGTTTTATACATGATTAAAAAATTATTACAATAGGTGCATAGCCTTTACATAACAAAATTTTACATGCTAATCAAAAACCTGAAGTCAGCTCTATACTCTATATTCTTGACTGCTAGTGTACTTGTTCTTTCTTTAACTTGTCTGTACTGATATTCTGTACCATGTGTGTATAGGGTAAGCATAACAACATACCATATAGCTTAGTTCTGAATGTGCATATCTTGTTGTGATCGTACACATGTGCGCTAATGCTCTAATCGACTACAAGTCACTATTCTATTCTGTCTTTTATACTTAGTAAATTTTCACTTCATAGTTTTCCGTCAAAACTTCATATGACTTTGTTGCCATAATGACAACACAAAATAATTCATATACTCCTTGGGAGTCAACTTGCCAACAGTGTTTTCCTTCTAGAAAGAAGGTGGTGACTTTATTTAACAAAACATTTCATTCAATGACTCTACTTAGGGAAAAGACCTAGAAGGAGATAAATAAAGTTTTCCTCTTTAAAGAGGTGGCAACTCTATTGAAAAGAACCTAATGTATAAAGAAAGAAGTTACTACAAATTTAGATATTTAGTATGTACCAGACTACATATTCACATAAAGTATCAAACTTTTGTGACCCAAGACAAAAATTTATTATGGAACTATATAGACCATTGAGTTTTGATAACATCCCTGGTGGTCAGAAACATTTTCCTCTTAAACTAAAAAAATATGTTCCAAAATTTGTGGAGATGGATCAGAATCACCAATGGAGCATTTGCAGGCATTTTGTAAATTAATTCTAGATTGTCATATCTATGAATAAGATGTGATTATGAAACTATTTGTAAGATCATTGACAAATCATGCAAGTTTACTTTTTAGTATAACACCTGAACAATGTATATCATTATGGAGAGAGTTTGAGAAATTGTTTCTTGATATTGTAACCACCTGGATTTGGTATGTTCTGACTATAGACCCTATTTTTCCTAAGTGTGATCATACCCCCAATTATGTCACGACAATGTTACTTTGGCATAATTCATTTTAAATCAGATTTAGTGTCATAGGTGATTTTTATCACAAAATTATATTAATTACTATAGCCATACAATTCAAACCAATTTAAACAAATCGAATTCAAAAACATGGCTATAGTATTTAATCATAAATGAATTAAATAAATCTTAATGTGTCTCATCACTTGCAAATGAACCCATTACCCTAGCCTAATTAATTTAATTAAATTGGCTATAGTCCTATTGATTATTAAAAAGAAATTAAATGTTTAAATAATTAATATCCTATTTTTTGAATGAATTAAATAAGTTTAATTCATTTCATTAATATTCCTCTAAACCCCTAACCTAACCCACTTCAACCACTTTGACCCTGGGATAGAACCTATCTCAACCTATTCACCCCATGCTAATTTAATCCTAATCCTAATTCTTTCCTAACCCACCTCCTAATGTTGTCACATTCCATTAAGGAATGATTAAAGACTCAACCCACTTGAGAAAGTCAAGGAATCTCAAGATTCCTTCCCTCAAGTCCATTTTCTCAAGCCACTCTCTTACACCCTTCCCATGCTTCTTTGAGGCTCTCATTAATGCCTCATTAATGTAGATTCCTTAAGCCCATGTCTCCATCATGCCTATTGAATGCCTTTGGCATTTATTTCTCTTACACACCATTAATGAGTTTTTCAACTCCATTAATGCACCTTGTCCCCCCTCTCTCTCTCCTCATTCTTCTATAAATAGAAGGTGTTTTTGAGCACAAATAAGCCTTCATCTTAGATTAAAATTGTATTGTTATGTTTTTAGTATAAATGTAGATTCATATCACATTTCATATTTCATATTTCATGCTAATGCATTGTTAGTTTGATGCTTTTTAGAGCTAGAATGCATGTTATTTAGCTATCTTTCTCATTTTAACTCAAATATTTCATACTAGGATGTATATGTCACTAAAAGTGGCATAATCTAAGGGTTGTTATGTTGTTTTTATACTCTTCCTAGCTAGAAAGCAATAGGTCGATTTTAGTGGATTTATATGCTCATCTAACCCCTTTTTGCTAATGCAATGATCTATTGAAGTGTTGTGTCGTAGGTAACAGGTGCACAAATATACACACACTTTTTTGGCACCCACCGTGGGGCATGATTTCCAACTTTGCCTCATTTTGAATCTACTTTCCACTAATTTGTACGCACAAGATTCTATTATAGAGCCATTTCTAGTCATACTGGATTGCATCTAGGATACGCACTCACACCACAAAAAATGAGGCTCGCATCTAAGATTTCCTGGATCATTTTTGGTTTAAGATCACATCTGGGGAACATTCAGTCACATCTAGTGATAGAGGCTCGCCTCCTGTATACGGTATCACATCCTATTATTTTAGGATTGCATCTGGTGGAATTTGTTTGTGAACTTCATTGCCTAACCACTAATGTTTGCGCGTTTGATTTCTTTGATATTTTCATAGCCTAACTAGTGTTTGTAGGTTACTATCAAAGGTTTTTATTAGGATTTAAACATAGAATACTAACGTGGTTTTTTAGGTTGCCCGACCCCCCATCTTGATCTCTATTTTTACATGTTTTTGACACTAATAAACATTTTCCAACCTTCCACTAAACTGACTAGAGGACTATGCTCTTTTCCTTTTAAAGGAAAATCAAAAACTCACACCTCAGTTTATGGGTTGACAGGAATTTGGAGATAACTAAACCAAGAAAACATAACTAAATTTATTTTGGACAGTAAATGAACAACTCAAAGCACTAAATTTGTGGACTAAATGAACAAATACATTGTCTAATTTTGGGAATCATAAATTGAACAAGCTACTCATTTAAACATTGCGGCTAAATTGAACAACACAAACTTTACTTTCAAGCATTTTGTTTTCTTTAAATAGGAACATCTTAAATTGAGCACAACATTGCTTGAGGGAATGAACTGCTTGCTTGATTCTTTTTTGGGAGAAAATGGCATGGATTAGGAGAGTATGCTCTTCTTCTTTAGAGGAATTAGAAATCTAGACGTCCTACACTCCCCAATCCTTTGTAAGCTTATTTAATAGTAGAGGGCCTACCGGTTGAGGAAAAAATCTCCCGGGAATGACCCAAGTGAGGACAGGTTTTATGCCAACCCTTCCAACTCACTATAAATAGTTTCTTCCTCATAGGCTAAAGCCTCAGAAGACGGAGCTGGTTTTGTTTATAGAATTTTGACATCATTCTTTGAACATGCTTGGGTATATGTAGAGCAAAGCTGCTTGAATCTTGCTTGACAGACTACATATACTTAGGTACTCATAGGGCTATATGCCTAAATTTTTCCTTGTGCAATTCTATGGGGGACAATTTCGAATGGATTGCCCAATAAAAGACAACACTTAAACTGAAAGAATTCCTGATTCACCCCTGAAAGGGTGATAATCCTTGTTCAAGGAAAAAATTAATGTGCCCAAGACACTCCTCATATCATGCCCTTACTTGCGTTTGGATTCGGCTAATACAAAATCATGACTGGAGCCATTGCGTTCTTGGTGATGGTTGTATTTTGATGAGCATTTTGTGTACCTAAGTCAATGAGCAAGGATTTTCATCCTCCACCTATAAATAGGGATAAGATGTGTTCCTATTTCACCCTTTAACAATGCAACAATGCTTGATGTAACTGAAAGATCACTAAAAAGATAACATTTTCAAAAAATGCAACAAATTCAAATCCTGGGTCTACACATGTGTTTTCATTCATTGACAGGTCTCAAAACTAAAAACTACAATCAGAAAAACTTCACACACTTCCAAAATGAATTTTTTAGAACTAACCAAATCTACCAGAATATCAGAGGCTCGCATCCAAGATGTTGGCTCGCATTTGGTAATTTTTGTATCGCATATGGGATGCTGGTTTGCATCTAGTAATTTATGCATCGCATCCAAGATATTGAAGCTCGCATCTGCGATGCTAGCTCGCATCTGGGAAAGCATAGTGTTGCATTTAGAGGATCGCATCTAGGATAGTGGGCATTTGTGTAGGTCTCTCTCAGAAAAATTTGGTATATTTGGGTACCCTTTTGGCTCCTTAGTCTGGTCCTACTACTTTTTCTAGTCTGCCAATTGCTGTTTCAAAAAAATTTCTCAAGTCTACCTTGCATGTCCTTTTAGATCTTCATAATTGATCCCGAATCGTGTGGATTTTATAATCAACAAAACAACTTGATTCCCAGCTCACTATCAGGGCACTCTAACACCCTCTGACACTGGAATCACTTAATTGAAATAATCAACTCGCATTGGTTCCTAGATCACTATCACGGCATTCTAACACCCTTTGACATTGGAATCAATCACTTTGAATAATCAAACCCAAACCCACACATTTGGGGAAAATTCAAAAATTATTTTGGCACCATTCCAAGACTTTGATGAAAATAATCTTATGACGGCTAAAAACAAATGGGATAGACCCTATGGTCTTAACAACAAGGAAGAGGAAATTCTCATTAAATATCTATCTAAGAAGATGCAAGCTTTGAAATCTGAAGTTCAAGACTTAAAAGAAGAAAATGATACCTCATCAAGTGGGTCTTCACTAAGATAAATCTTTCCTCTTCTCTATGATCACAAGACACACATGTCTTCACATTGTTCAAAGGAGAAACCTCCTCATGGTAAACCTATCTTTGATCAAGAGATTATTTTATAGGATCATGTCAATCCTATCTTTGATCAACATCCTCATAATCTTGAATCCAACATCTATTTGGAGAGTTTAAATGGATCTAAATATCCAAGGGATAGATCATTTACTCCTTTGAGACAACCTTATGAAACAATGCTGGCAGAGCTTCTTGAAAACAATCTTATCACATTTCCTCAAACCACCTCATATGTAATGTCATTTGTGAGTACCTACTGTGCCTATCATCAACATAATGAGCATAAGACCTCACATTACATGGAGTTAAAACACAAAATCCAAGATCTAATTGATGATGCCATAATCAAAGATGAGGATACTAATGAATTATCAAATGAAGATACCAATCCCAAGCATGATCAAAATCATGAACCTATGTCTAGAAATGAGCTACATGCTACTTCTACTTCTTCCACTATTTCTCCATTTGACAAAGTTTCAAGGATATCCAAATATCCTCCGTCACACAAAGATCCTAATGCTTTTCATGATAACTATGTCTACCCTCAAGGGATGCCTTTAAAAGAAATCCAAGCTAATCTATATATTTTAGCAAGTACATTCCATGCTCCTAAGATCAAAGACCCTAAGCTTTCATGTACTTCAAGGCCTATTTTGGATAATTCCCCAGCAATCCTTCACAAATCCCTCATGAAGATTAAAACTCCTATCTTTTCCTTTGGATTGGGTCCATGTCAAGAGGATAATAAAAAGAACAAAGAAACAAGTCTTACTAATGATCAAGATCAAGACATTATCCTATCCCTTCCAACATTTGATGAAGATCCCATATCCCTAGAATCTAAAGATGATCCCCTTGTATCTTTTCATTTCCTTCAAAAAGATATTCCTCCATCTCAAGAGCTACATAGCCCTCCATCTCCTAAGAAAGGTCTTAATACTTCTAAAAATTATATTGAAAATTAAGAGTAAGGTACTCTTCCTACATTATACAAAGACCCTTGTCAAGATTAGCATGTTCCATCATATATTTCATATAAATCTCCATATCCACCTCAAAAAGACATTATTCCTCCAAATCCCTTACATGACAATAAGTTTCCTCAAGCATCAAGGGTTCTAGTTAAAATGACTCCTATCAAAGTTACACATGAGCCTATCAGTATGAAGATAAATTTGAAACAAAAGATCCTTGGCTGGGAAGCTCACTATAAAGATGTTGATACTCATTTCACACCTTATATTCCTCCATTTTGATGCAGAGGGATTGACAACTAGTGTTCTCCTTCTCTTCAATTGTTAGTTTTGTGTTCAAATCAACCATCCCACGGTTTTTCTTGATGGATCTTCTTCCTAATGGGATCTCCAAGACCCCTTAACCCACTTATCCTCCAAGGTATAGTTGGATTTAAGAAGATTCCAATTTTACTAAGCCAACTAGTCCAACTAGTCACCCAAAAGCCTAGTTTCCTCCACCTAGTCTATCAAGCTCTACCTAGGATCTTCTCACAGATTCACTGAGACTCCTCTTATACTTCTTGACCCTTTCTTTGTCATTCTTCATCCATCCCAACACTCCAATTTGTTCCAATTCTTCAATAGGCCTTTAACTCACTAGGAGGGCTAATTGTACAATTCCTTGTAGCCCTGTTTTTACTGATTTTGGCCTATTTCTTCCAAAAGAACAACATGACCCCACAAACAAACTTGAAAATCTCTAAGAAACCATACACCCCCATCAAAATCCAAAACCTTGACCCCTGATGACACCCAAAACCCTAATTTCTCACAGGCCCTAGATTATAGCATATTAATTAGGCCTCTAGACTAGTGAACAATAATAATTGCAAAACTTATCTCCAATAATTCATTCCCCTCCAACCACCAGTGAATCCTTTTAGGAGACTTCCTTGGGCATCCAAAAATGCCAACAAGTATTTCCCAAAAGGTCTTGGGTGTTCACACAAATTTGATCTTCTCCCTATCCTGGCTCATCTGGTTCCACCAGTTAGCCATAGGGATTCATTGTTGGCCTATGAAATCCAATGAGACAAAAAAAAAAAGAACAAAAACCTTATCTACTGACCCTAACCCTACTTTTCCCATGGTTTTAGACAAATCCACTAGAGGAAAACTAGGTTAGAGCCATTTCTATCTTGGCAACATTGTTTTGTCTCTGTCAGACTAGTGGCCTTCAAAATATGATAACTTTGAACCTAATAAACTTCAAAACAAACTACTACATTAAAATGGAGCCCGATCACCTATGCTAATCCATACAGAAGAAAAACTACAGTGTAGATTATGCAAAAGAAGGTACAAACATCCATACAAAGGTATCAAAAATAAAAGTCTCAATCCAAAATCTCATTAACCCTTCCAAAACTTCGATTCCATGCTCATATAATGAGCATGCATGGTTACATTTAGTTCTAACCATCTTTTGTCAAATCTTGCAAAAGTTGCTCGAGCAACTTTTTGCAAATTAAAGTATTTTGACTTCCTATGTCTACTCAATGAGTGAGGTTGACTTCTAGGACCCTAGATAGGATATGTAGGGTCCTAATACATGCCTCCAACCCATGTTACACTAAAATGACAACTTTTCCCAAGTTGAGGCCAAAATGACCTAATGAGCACAATGAGCACTAAGGCTCTTACAATTATGAAGTTAGACTATCATGCTTCCATCCTTTTGGAACTTTATTCTAACACACCCAAACACTTCCTAAACACCTTAAATAATATCAAAACAAGAAATAGGGAGGTTCCCTATACCATACTCCCCTGGACCAAAAGAACTCAAGTCCCTTGAGTTAGGAGGTCTTCAAGAGTGACCCCATGTTTTAGTATAGCCAGCTCTATCATCCAAGTAGCCTCAGCTTTAGGAAGCCCCTACCACTTGATGAGATACTCCTTGTAACTACCCTTCGTAGCCTTCTTTATCACCTTAGAGTCTAAGAAACTTTCCAATTGCAATGGCTTTGGGGTAGGCAAATCTTTCACCCAATCATCTTCCTCCAAATCTGCAAGTGTGGACTGACCTGAGTCAGTAGGTGATCCTCTATAAGGATACAAATCACTAACATTGAAAATAGGTGAAATTCCCAAATCAGGAGGCAATTCCACTTCATAGGCATTCTTGTCATATTTATGCAAAATCTTCAGTGGCCCAATCTTCTTCATGAGAAGCTTATTTGGTTGGCCTTTGGGTAGCCTCTCCTTTTGGAGGTAGGAAAGTACTAGATCCCCAACCTTGAACTGTAACTCCCTCCTGGTTTTATCAACCCTGGCTTTTTACTTCTCCACTTGTCTTTGTAAAGTTTGATTGAATTGAGCATGTAGCTCCTTCATTTGCTCTACAAATGACTCCCCTTGTGCACTCCTCTTATCTTCCAACCTGAGATCCCTCAGCTCCAAAATCCCCCTAGGATTAACCCCATAAACTATTGCAAATGGGCTCTTACCTATACTCCTATTAATGGAGTCATTGTAGGCAAATTCTGCCTACCCTATGATATGATCCCAAGATTGACCATGTTGTTTGGTCAAACATCTCAACAAATTCCCAAGTGACCTATTCACTACTTTTTTTCCATCTGATTATGGATGGTAGGCTAAGGAGAAGGAAAAATTAGTTCCAATAATCTTCCAAAGGGTTCTCCAAAAGTGACCCACAAACTTTATATCCCTATCACTGATAATATTCAAGGTGAAACCATGAATTCTAACAATATCCCTAAAAAAAGTCTTGCAATCTGAGAAGCATCATTTGTTTGTTTGCATGGAATGAAGTGTGCCATCTTACTAAAATGATCTACCACCAAAAATACACTATCATGTCCTCTAGATGTCTTTGGTAACCCCAAAACAAAATCCATACTAAGGCACTCCCAAGGCCTTTGGGGTATAGTTAGTGGTTAATACAACCCACTATTGCTGCTTTGGCCTTTTTCCCTCTAACAAAGTTGGCATTTCTCTACAAATATCCTCACATCAGACTACATTCTAGGCTAGTAGTAGTGCCTATCCACTTGCTCCAATGTTTTATCCACTCCAAAGTGGCCTCCCAATCTACCTTGGTGCTTCTCCTTCACAATTTTTTCCATAATTGATCCTTGAGTTATACACATAAGGTGACCTTTGAACAATAGGCCTTCTTAAAATACATACTCACTAAAATCCACCTTGAACCCCTGCTGAAACTTTACACAAGCTTCATAATCTTCTTTGAAGTCTTTGTCTTCCTTGTAGAGGTCTTTCAAGTCTTCCAAGCCCACACTTTGTAGTTGTATCTCCTGAATTGTGAGTACTCTCCTACTAAGATCATCTACAACCTTGTTGCTAACCCCCTTTTTTTGTTTGATAACAAAGGTATAAGCTTGTAATGCCTCCACCCACTTCATGTGTCTTTGGTTCAACTTTTCTTTCCCATTTAGAAAACTTAAGGCATGGTTATATGTATAGACCACGAACTCCCTAGGTAACAGGTAGTGCCTCCACTTCTTCAAGTCTTGTACCATGGCATATAGCTCCAAATCATAGGTGGAGTACTTTTATTTTGCCTCATTCAACTTCTCAAAAAAGAAAACCATAGGCTGTCCCTCTTGGCTCAACACTACTCCAATAGCCAACTTGCAAGCATCACACTCTACCACAAAGAGTTGATTAAAGTTAGGAAATATTAGTTTAGGTAGCTCTGCAATCCTCTTTTTTAGCATTTCAAACCCCTAGTCTGCTGCCACTATCCATTCAAAATTGCATTTTATTCCACCTTTAATAGTATTCAGAATTGGGGCACATACATGACTTAAATTCCTTACAAAGTTCCTATAGTATGAGGCCAACCCATGGAAAATATTAACATCCCCTATGAACCTAGGTGTAGGCCATTCCAAAATGGACTTTACTTTATCAGGATCCATCTTCATGCAACCATTGGAAACCACAAAACCAAGGTACACTAGTTCAGTTTTGAGAAACTCACACTTTTCCTTGTTTATCATCAACTTCTCTTGATGTAGCTTCCTTAAGACCATCTCCAAATGCTTTATGTGCTCCTCTTTGGACCTGATAAAAATCAAAATATCATCAAGGTGAACTATGACAAACTTACCAATAAATTATGCGTGCACTTCATTCACGAGCCTGATGAATGTGCTAGGTGCATTAATTAGGCCAAAGGGCATTACTATCCACTCATATAGACCCTCATTGGTCTTAAAATCTATCTTCCACTCATCACCTGGCCTTACTCTTATCTGATGATACCCTGACTTCAAGTCCACCTTAGAAAAGTAACAAGATCCTCCAAGATTATCCATCAAATCTTCTATCCGGGGCATTGGAAACCTATATCTGATGGTGATTTTGTTTATAGCCCTAGAGTCTATACACATCCTCCATTTTCCATCCTTCTTAGGTGAAAGTACTATTGGCACAGAACATGGGCTCAAACTCTTCCTTATTAACCCCTTATCCAACAAGTCTTGGATATGTTTTGCTATCTCTGCATTTTGGCTTGGAGTCATCTTGTATGCTGCCTTGTTTGGCAAATTTGCTCCAAGAATGAGGTTGATTTGATGACTCAAATCCCTCATAGGTGGTAGGGCATTTGTCAATCCATTGTATACCATGTCATTATACTTCTCCAACAAAGCTTGTACCTCTAGTGGTAAACAAAATTTCTCCTTAGTGTCCTCCTTTAGCTTTATAATGACTGCACAACAGACTCCTTTCTCCTTCTTCATGGCCTTTAGAAACTCCTTCCCACTCAACAACATCACACTTGTTCCCACATGCTTCTCTTCATTGGGTTCTTGCAATGGATCCATTTGGAATTTCTTACCTAACTTGGTGATAACATAATTGTTCTTTTCTCCATCATGTATGTCTTTGGCATCATAGTGACATAGACATCCTAGGAGCAGATGGCATGCATCCATAGGTAGTATGTCACATAGGACCTTGTCCTTGTGTTCTCCAATCTCAAACTTAACCATAGTTTGCTCATCTACAACTATTTGTTGACCCTTGTTCAACCATAAAACCTTGTAAGGTGTGGTATGAGGTATCCTTCTCAAATTCAACTTCTCCACCATCTTAGTGGACACTATATTCTTAGTGGATCCAGAGTCCACTATAACCTTGCAAATATTCCCATCAGACCTACAAGTTGTCTTGAATAAGTTATTTCTTTGTGGTGGCTCTATGATGTTAGGTACTTTAAATAAGGTTCTCCTTAACATCAAGTTCTCTCCATCTAGTACTGGCCCTGCCTTGGAAATAGGTGAAGTAACACTTTGAGTGTCATCTTCTTGAACTAATTGATTCCTCCTATACCCCATTGAAGATGAGGAAGCTTTCTCTGGAAACCTTCCCATTGTGTGACCCACTTGATTGCAAATATAACACCTACTAGTGAAAACTCAATTAGATCTTCCTTGGGGTTGGAACCTCCCTCTTGTTGGCCCCCTACCTCTATATCATCCCCTTTGGAAAGATCCTCTATACTAATTTCCTCCACTACTTTCCATGAACTGACTATCATCTTGTCTATTAGGGCTCTGTCCTCTACCAAAGTTACCTCTGCCTCTCTGAAAACCTCTATTATTTCTGCCACCTCTTCCTTTTTGATGGAAGTCATTCCTTCTTCTAGTCTTGTCCTCTACTCTTAAGGCCAATTGAAAGAACTTGTGCATATTTTTTGGTGCCATCATGCTAATCTCATCTTGAATGACCTATCTCAACCCATTTAGGTACCTTGCTACCTTCTCCATTTCATCTTCTTGTCTCCTAGCCCTTAGGCTTAGTTTATGGAACTCTTTTGTGTATGCACTCACTATCATTTCTTTTTGTCTTAGGTTTTGTAGCTTTTGGTATATTTGAATTTCATAATCAGTGGGCAAGAATTGTGCCCTCAACCTGATTTTGATTCTCTCCCAAGAACCAATCTTCTTCTTCCCACCATTCACTCTTCCATCCTACATCATGTTCCACCACACCAATGCAAATCCCTTGAGCCTAGCCTTAGCATAACTGACCCTCTTCTCCTCTGAGATTTCCTTGTACTCAAATTGGTTATCAATGGCTTTAAGCCAATCTAGTAAATCTTCTCCATTCAAGCTACCACTGTAGTAAGGAATGTTCTGCATGCTATCCTTGTTCAAAGATTTGAAAGCATATAAGAACACCTTTTTCTCTTTGTCCAACTTAGGTTCTTTCCCTTTATTTGATGACTCTTCTATCTGACTATCATCATCCCCATCACTTTCATCCCCTCATTCAGTGACCTTCTTTCTTTTTGTCTCAGACACATGTGCCTTCTCCAAGAGTTCCTCGACCAATTCTACTATGGCATCCCTACTCATTGCCTTAGGTGGCATGTTGTCCACCTCTTGACTATCCTCCCCTTCATACATACACAACCTTCAAGCTATTCTAGCTCTGATACCACTCTGATGCAGAGGGGTTGCCAACTATTGTTCTCCTTCTCTTCAATTGTTAGTTTTGTGTTCAAATCAACCATCCTACGGTTGTGCTGGATGGATCTTCTTCCTAATGGGATCTTCAAGACCCCTCAACCCACTTATCCTCCAAGGTATAGTTGGATTTAAGAATATTTCAATTTTACTAAGCCAACTAGTCCAACTAGTCACCCAAAATCCTAGTTTCCTCCACCTAGTCTATCAAGCTCTACCTAGGATCTTCTCACACATTCACTGAGACTCCTCTTACACATCTTGACCCTTTCTTGGTCATTTTTCATCCATCCCAACACTCCAAGTTGTTCCAATTCTTCAATAGGCCTTTAACTCACTAGGAGGGCTAATTGTTCAATTCCTTGTAGCCCTATTTTTATTGATTTTGGCCTATTGCTTCCAAAATCCCTACATGACCCTACAAAAAAATTGAAAATATCCAAGACACCATACACCCCCATCAGAATCCAAAACCCTGACCCCTGATGACACCCAAAACCCTACTTTCTCGCAGGCCCTAGATTATAGCCTATTAATTAGGCCTCTGGACCAATGAACAATAATAATTACAAAACTTATCTCCAATCAGTGTTTTCACTCCAACCACCAGTGAATCCTTTTAGGAGACTTCCTTGGGCATCCAGAAATGCCACCAAGTCCTTCCCAAAAGGTCTTGGGTGTTCACACAAATTCGATCTTCTCCCTGTCCTGGCTCACCTGGTTCCACCAATCAGCCATAGGGCTTCATTGTTGGCCTATGAAATCCAATGAGACAACAACAAAAAGTACAAAAACCCTATCTACTAACCCTAACCCTACTTTCCCCATGGTTTCAGACAAATCCACTAGAGGAAAACTAGGTTAGAGCCATTTCTATCTTGGCAACACTATTTTGTCTAGGTTAGAGCCTTCAAAATATGATAACTTTGAACCTACTAAACTTCAAAACAAACTACTTAGTGCATATGAAAGCTGAAAATGAACACTACATTAAAATAGAGCCCAATCACCTATGCCAATCCATACAAAACTATACAAAAACAAAACTACAGTGCTAATTATTCAAAAGAAGGTACAAATATCCATACAAAGGTGTCAGAAATAAAAGTCTCAATCCAAAATATCATTAAACCTTCCAAAACTTTGATTCCATGCTCATAAACCAAGCATGGGTGGTTACATTCAGTTCTAACCATCTTTTGTCAAATCTTGCAAAAGTTGCTCGAGCAACTTTTTGCAAATTGAAGTATTTTGACTTCCTATGTCCACTCGATGAGTGAGGTTGACTTCTAGGACCCTAGATAGGATATGTAGGGTCATAATACATGCCTCCAACCCATGTTACACTAGAATGACAAATTTTCCCAAATTGAGGCTAAAATGACCTAATGAGCACAATGAGCACTAAGGCTCTTACAATCATGAAATTAGACTATCATGCTTCTATCCTTTTGGAACTTTATTCTAACACACAAACACACTTCCTAAACACCTTAAACAATGTCAAAACAAGAAATAGGGAGGTGCCCTGCACCACATTTGCATGCAATAATCATCCTTCTCCATCTTCCAAATCTATCCTTGGTCCATATGTTCAAAAGTGGAAAGCTTCAAACCTTCCATCTATATTAGGTCCATATATCCCTCCATACACTTATCCTATCTCTTATCAAGATCAACATAAACATGCTTCTTTGAAACCTCCATATAAACACACCCATATGAACCATCCATATTAGTCTTATTCATCGACAAATCCCAAGGTTTTTGGAAGTACTTTGGATGTCAAACAAAGAAATCAGAAATTTGAGAATCCACTTACATATGAAGATCACTATGTCCAATCTAATCAACATGTGAGTACAAAGAAAAAGGAAACATTCAAGAGACCACAAAGGTCCATGGAGAAGAACATAATATCAAAGAAAATATGGGTCCCTAAATCCATCATGGAAGAATTATGTTCTAAATCATCCAAAATCAAAGGAAAATCAAAAGGTATGTGGATTCCCAAGTCTCTCTTAAAAGGATTGAACAAAAAGGAAAAATTAGAATTGGCATCCAAGCTTCCAAAGGCTTCCACTTCATCCTTTTTCATGCATTTTCCATCTTCTAACTCTATTTTGGGTCCTCATGTCCCAAAATACATTACCTTGAATACTTCCTCCATCTTGGGTCCTTGTGTACCAAGATCCCTACCCATTCATACATCAAAAACTTCATCCATACAATACCCTCCAAAGAGTGTGTTGATGTTGATCTTTTCACCTACTATCCTTCCATATTGGGTCCTTACATTCCTTCTTTTCTCTCATCCAGTCTATTGCATAAAATCTTGGCTTCCATCTTCCTTATCCTCCATTTCATCACCCTATCAACATCTTTGAGCATAATTTCAGTGTTCTTGGCCTATCATAGCATATATTTCAAAAGAGCACTATCCCATGAGAAAGATGCATAGGTTCCTCCTTTAAATCCAAAAAAGCAACAAAAAAAAAGATAAAAAAAGGTATCCTTGGTGAAAACCTGGTAAAAAAGCACCTTGGTAGCAAAAGTAAAGAGAAAAAAATTCATCCCAGGGTGAAAACCACTTCTTGTGGCACCTTGGATAATTACTATGAGGAAAACTTGGCAAACAAGCATTACACGTAATTCCTCCTACTTGCACTCTTCATGTGGGGGCAAGTTCCTTCCATGACATCATATCCCTCATATCTTTCATCCATTTTTCATCTTTTTTTTTTGACAAGGTTGGGCCTATTCATGAACAAATTGTATATCTTACTCACTTGCTCTTATCCATTGCACATTACCATGATCTTGCTTATTCCAAGCCAAAACTCACTACACTATGCCTTATCTTGATGACTTTGTCCTATAAGTTGACCCCTTGGTCTTGATCAAAAGGAAGAACAAAATAAAATGAAAAACAAGTTCTAAAGAACTCTCTTGACATGTCCACTCTTTTGGGACTACATGATATTCTACATACTTTTCATGACATCAGGTCATTATCCTATATTAGATTTGATACTACTTTATGTGCTTGCATTGCTATATCATGTTTCCCTAGCTTGGGTAATCTTGAGGAGACTCTCTTTGAGGATTACATTCACCTAATTCATTGATCATGGCTGATCCACTTCTGATCTATCAATCCATCTGTAACACCCTACATCTTTCTAGACATTGGGGGCACACAAATGTGATCATGCTTGAGAATTGGTAATCTTTTGTAAATCTTCTACACACTAGCAAATGTCCATCACTTTTTATCTATGCTCCATCTATCAATGCCATACTAATACTAGGCCTTCATGATTACACCTATGCTAAGAGTTGACTTCATTTCCTAAACAACTATCTTATCCTCACTTGGGATTTGTCTGCATTTCTTTCTTAGGATCAAGTCATTCTGTACTAAGGGCATCTTTTCTAGTCTAATAGGTTGCATCTACTAGATTGTCATAGGATGGTCTATCTTGTGATACGATGCTTTTCGCTACTTTCGCTACCACGATCACTTTCACAACACAAGGATGACACAATATTGCACTAACATGAATGGTGTTCCTACTACCTATATTGGATTTCAAATAGGCATGACAAGATTGTACTCAGACATGGAACACCTATTTACTTGAATTCCAACTTTTTGATTGTTGAATCTATACTGTGGTTGAAAAATGAATCAATAGTATTTCTCAATGCTACCTAAACACAGTTTGATCTTGATTTGATAATGGCTCTTTTATGTCCTGACGATGATTTAACTAGGGGCATCTAAGAATTTATGAACTTTATTTGATTGATTCAAAATTAATGATTGTTATGCCTTCTGAGTTACTCCATGACGTCTATGAAAAGACAAAGAGTTGCAAGGATAGGGGGCATAATGTTTTCTTGGTTTTCTGTGTATTATGATTGTTCCAAATGATCCTATAAATTTCACCTAACTTAGATGTTTATGGTAAGAGATGCCACTCTGGGTGGATAGCCGCATATATCTTGATCTTCATTATGTGTAAACTACGGTGAGGTTGAAATAATTTCCTTGTCTATTTTCTAAGTCAAATTCTCGCTAAGGTATATGAATCATAATGTACCCAAGGATATGAATTTTTAAGGTCATTGCGGGTCCAATATCTTGCCTTAAATAGAATCTGGTATACTAAAAGGAAGGTGGCTATCTTGTCTTCCTGGCTTCTATGCCTTGATGCCTAATTCTATTTCTGATATTTCAATAAAACATAGTATTCATACTTTCATAATATCAGTGGGTATTAGTGATTGTTGTACTATCAGGTGGTATCTATTTTGAAAAGCACCCAATGATGATAAAAATGTCCAATATCTACTAATCAGTGGCAAGTCCTAAGAGTTTGCATACATCTGCATTTAGAGATCGCATGCTGCATTTTGAAAGAAGTAAAAGCATAAAGAATTTGAGCTCAAAAATGTTTTCTATTTTCTTCTAAAACCAAGTTAATGACATAATCAATGACTCCCAAAATATTTGATCTATCAGGAACAAACTCAAACTCACCTTTTTCACGTGATTAACTTGGTTCTTGTGTGTTTATTCTTAATACCCTCGTTTCTTCACTTCTTCTACTTCGTTCTTTCTCGTCCTGCCACTTCCTGCAAGTGATACGTTCTTTCCACAGAGGGATTTCATTCTTTTTCCTTTGATTTCATTCCTAAGGGGGCATGATCACACTATCATCAGTCAAATTCTTGCTCAAAACAACATTAAAATGACTTTGTCATAAACAAAAATAGGGGCATGACAGTTTCCTTGACTAAGTTAGAACTGTTAGAAAGAAAGCTTTGGTTCTCATAAGCTACATATCTTGTGTTTCCTCATTTTAAAAGATTCTTATTAAGCTCTTGGCAGCTTCATACTGGCTTTTGAACCACAACCAAGTTAAGAATCAGTATTATCAATCTTTGGACAACAACCAAGTTCAAAATTGGTATCTTTAAATCTTTTATTGACCTTTGGATGACAACCAAGTTCAAAGTCAATTCTATCATTTTAGTTCAATCAAGTGCGAGACTGATCTCATCAGACATTTTGTTTGATCATGAGCGAAATTCTCAATCTTTCTGAAGTCAAATTTAAAAAATTTCTTTGAATCAATGCACTGCTCGCACATCAATTCAAAGAGGGGAAAATGTAACCTCCTAGATTTGGTCTGTTCTGACTATAGACCCTATCTACCCTAAGTGTGATCATACCCCCAATTATGTCATGACAATGTTACTTTGGCATAATTCATTTTAAATCAGATTTAATGTCCTAGGTGGTTTTTATCACTGAATTATATTAATTACTACAACTATACAATTCAAATCAATTCAAACCAGTTAAAACAAATTAAATTCAAAAACATGGCTATAGTATTTAATCATAAAGGAATTAAATAAATCTCAATGTGTCTCATCACTTGCAAATGAACCCATTCCCCTATCCTAATTAATTTAATTAAATAGGCTATAGTCCTATTGATTATTAAAAAGTAATTAAATGTTTAAATAATTAATATCGTATTTTTGAATGAATTAAATAAGTTTAATTCATTTCATTAATATTCCTCTAAACCCCTAACCTAACCCACTTCAACCACTTTGACCCTAGGTTTGAACCTATCTCAACCCATTCACCCCATGCTAATTTAATCCTAATCCTAATTCTTTCCTAACCCACCTCCTAATGTTGTCACATTCCATTAAGGAATGATTAAAGACTCAACCCACTTGAGAAAGTCAAGGAATCTCAAGATTCCTTCCCTCAAGTCCACTTTCTCAAGCCACTCTCTTACACCCTTCCCATGCTGCTTTAAGGTTCTCATTAATACCTCATTAATGTAGATTCCTTAAGCCCGTGTCTCTGTTAGAATGAATTTAGAATAAATAAGAGGGGAGGGGTGAATCAGTTATCCTCAGGTCTAGATGTAGCAAATAAAACTTTTTGTTTTTCAGATCTACTCGGCAACAGTAGCATATGTCAACAACTTAACCATGCAGTTTACTTTCTAATGGAATTAGCTTGTAGAAACATAACAGTAAAACAAACCATAAGCATTCACACAAGTTGACACAAGTATTTAACGTGGAAACCCAATATGGGAAAAACCACCAGTAACATGCTACAAAGTTTCACTCTTCTAAAGTGAACTCTGTGAGGAGCCAACCCTGTTAAAGGTTACAATAACACACTGTTAGGTGTGACCTAGTTAAAGGATTTAATCACCCTGTCAGGAGTGGCCTTGTTAGAGGACTTAGAACATTCCACCTGAATGTCACCTTGTTAGAGGATTTATACAAATGACTGTTAGGTCAACCTTGTTAAAGGATTTTAACTGATACAATGGTTAGAAAGTAATCAGCAATTGTGATCTGATACATACAACTTACTTCACAAATTCAGATCCAATTATAGCTCTGATGCTAACTTATTGGATGGCCTACATTGTCATTTCAATCTTCTGATCTTCTTGTAAATCCATCAAGAAATCACACATGCAACTTTTTACTTCTGTATTCTGCCTTCTCTGCTAGGTCATGCCAAACAATAAATCAACTATGCAACCCTCTTGCATACACACATCCACTTGCACACACACACTTAATGAATAACCCCTTGAGGTTATCATATACCTCTATGTCTACGTCAGATATATCTTTGCCGCTTAATCAAGATAATAGATCTTAGGTTAGGTCAGATCCAACAGATCATTCCATCATTACATTACATTTACTTCTCCAAAGTAGTCTCTAATTAAATCTTGAAACCATGCATTAATTATGGTTACCCATATATTAAATGACATGGATCAATCTTTAATTAACTTTACATATCCTAATAAAATTAACTGAGTCGGCCAACATCACTATTTTCACTCAGCAATTTCACTAGTGCTCGGCACTGAACAAACTTGCTCGTCACAAAACAACTTCGCTCGGCACAAGCGACTTTGCTTGGCATAAGCAACTTCGCTCGACACAAGAAAAACTTGCTTGGTACAAAACAACCAAAAAATTTGTCTTTGAATGATAAACAACTAATTACTTTGGTAGAGTGCCAACTAATCAAGTACCCTTTTATTTTCCTTAACTCAACCATTCACTTGGTCTTCTTTTTAAATCTTCTTCATCAACAATAGATATGGCACTCAAACAGATACCAATAGTATCACCAGTTAAGGTTTGACATCAATGACAAAATAACAATTGCTTGCATTGTCACTTTCCAACAATCTCCCTCTTTGGCATTGATGGCAACACAAAACATTAAAACAATGATTTAACAAGCATAGTTACCATACAATCCAAAAAGTCACCTGTGTTCCTTGATATGAACAAATCTTCATTAATGTCTTTAGCTTCATTTTGATTCTCATCTGTAAAAAATTTCTCCCTCTGTGTCTATAATCACACTGTAATCATCTGTGTCTAATCATTTGTAGACTCCCTCTAAGTAGATAATCACTTCAATGTTTACAATAGTAAATTCAACCTCTATATAGGTAATCTCTCCCTCTTTACACTTAATCTCTCCCTCTAGGTAATCTCTCCCTCTTTGACAACAATTCCAAAGATGTTGAAATCATTATCATGTAGACATTCAGTATCATGCTGATCCTGTCATCTTAATTATGACTGATCTTCTATTATGTTCTTGTCCAACTTCACAACTTTAGTCAGCATCCTAAAGTGTGACTTACTATGCATAAATGTGTCAAGTATTCTAAATGTAATATTTGATGCAACAGTACCATACAAAACTTAATTAGCCTCAGTTACGGGGAATCACCCCCATTTTACCTTGTAGATACTCATGAGCATCCTTGGGTAGTTCCTTTGTGAATATGTCTACTAATTGTTCTTTAGTGTTCACATAATCCAGTCTCACTTCTTTATTCTGAACTAGCTCCCTCAAGTAATGATACTTGATAGCTATGTGCTTTGTCTTTGAGTGCATAAT